>APFE030490693.1:0-16335 GCA_000404065.3 Pinus taeda
TTGATTGGTTGATGATGGTTATGGGTCTACATGCTTGCGATTATGCCTCCAAGGATGCAAGGAAAAAAGATATTTGTAACTGTTTGTCAATGTGGGCAGAATGTTAGGGTTTTATGTTTGTTTCAAGGTTTTTTTTGGTCCCATTTGATTCCCTCCCTTGTTCCCCCTTTTCTTCACAAAGTCATGCTTATGTCTCTGCCCTTATTATTTGCAAAGAAATGTAAATTTTCCCCATGGCCTAAAATGTAAACCCTATCCCTCCCCCAAGCATATGCAAACCCTAATTCCCTACACCAACACCCTACACATATAAAAAACAAAGCCAAAAGAAAAAGATATATGTGCAATGAAGAAAAGAGTAATGTGACAATAAAATTACAAAACATGTTGCTGTGTATATTGTAAAAACACATGTACATACTGTTTTCCCCTTGTATCCATTTGACATCCTTTGCTTAATAAAACCCTTCCCCCTATGTCAAAAATGTACATGACCAAAAGTTTGCCTTATGATGCACATGAAAATCCAATAAGTAAATTGTGTATGGTTTCCTATGTCCCTATTCACACATGTATGCTCCTTCCATGGTCATTATCATACATGCTTTTTCCCTTACAAGATGTTCTTTGCAAATGATTTCCCAATGATGAAAATGAGATTCTATATGCATGACAATTTGTGAATTTTCCCTTAAAAAATTCCCTGTCATATCACGCGTTCCCATTCCTTGTTGAAAGATCCCGCCCCTAACATTTCCCTCGTGTCTTTTCCCCCCTTGAAACAGCATAGAGTTCAGCATTTTTGCAGGCAGAGACAGCAGTTCACTTTGTCCACTTTGCTCCTAAACCATGTCAGACACCCAAACCTGTGAGCAAAGTGATGACCAGTCTTCTTCTACAGAGGTTGAGGTACAGCGGAGGCCTCGTAGGGGGAGCAAAGGTGGTCATCATAAGAGAGAGGAGCCCACCTCTTTGACAGATTTACAAGCTTATCCTATGGCAATCTCATGTTTCCAGTACAGTTGGTCAAGGCACAAAAAACGAGAAAGAAGACCAACCCGCTCCGTATCTTGGCCGAGGCTTCTCTCACTCATCATGACACTCATTAGCCTCCTCCTAGCAGCAAACCCAAGAAATTTTGAGAGTTTTGAGGCATTTTTGGCATTTTTGAGAAATTTACAGGTTTTGGCCATTTGAGTGGTCTCACCCCGTGCGCGACCAGTCATGGGGACAACTCAGAACGGGGAAAACTCTACATTTTTGGAATTTTCATGCAAAAATACACTTGCCTATGGATGGGTTTCAGATTTTATGAAGATTTGGGCTCCCAAAAGCTCAAAATACATGCAAATTTTGACTTTCCGCCCCTTTTTTGAGTTGCAGAAAGCTGCCTTGGGAGAAATGACTTTTGAGGGTCAAATCAACTCCAAATTCAGAAATTCCAGTGGGGTTGGAAAGTAGACTCACAGACCTTTCCAATGAGCTATCTTGCACCTGATTTGGACACCGGGAAAGCCCTCAAACAGAGCTGTCAATGCGCGCGACCAGTCAAAGTGAGGGGCGCGACCACTCAGGGAAATTTCCTGTTTTGACCAGTTCGGCCAGCAAAACACTGTTTTTACCTTGGTTGACTTTTGAGGCATGTAAATGATGGATTTTTATGTAATTTTCATGGTACTTAGATACTTTTACTCTCTTTGAACACTTCTAGAAGTTTCTTTGATATAAATGGTAAATATTTAATGCATGGATAGGTTTCCTAAGTTTTAGAGGCAAGTTGTTTTGACTGCCTATTATCTAGTGCTTAGTTTGGAATTAGTTGAAACAACTCCTAGGAAGCTGAACTCGACCCCTAGAGGTGGGTAGAGGAGTTAGATCTTCTATATTATGCCTTCTCTTCTTCATTTTCATGGTTGGACTCTTGAGGGAGAAGCTCCTATTGTATATTTCACTTGTATCTCTGCAATTTGAGGAAAAGGAAGACCAGGGTTTTGCAGACATCATTGGGATTCTTGTGGACTCTTGTGTTGGTGGTGTGTTCTCTTATTGTAATTGTAAGTGTGTTTATGTGTTCCATATCTTTCTTTACTGCAGCTTATTAAACAAATGAAGTGATAAAGTTTGAATTCATGTTTGCCATGCTCAGCTTTCAAATTTGTTTAATATTTATGTTTTCCACTGCCTAGAGAGGATTCAAAGTCATTGTTTGCCCTCTTTAGCCTCTCTTCTTTTCTCCTTGACCATCCATCTCAGCTAAAGGCATCAGCACAAACTCCTACCTTGCCCCAAAGGCCCACCTGCAAAAACTGAGCTCAATCCCCGCACCCTGAATTGCACTCCCTCCAATTGCCACCAAAACCCCCAAAAACTTTAAATCAACCCTCCTTATCAGTTTACTAGCCTAATATCCGTGTTACCTTGATTGGTCATCTCTTCCCATTGAAAATTTAACGAGATTGATCGGAGAGAGCCTTCTCATACCCCGTAGGGCTAGCTACGAGGTGAAATAGTTTGATGTTGCCTTGAAGGTTTGCCTTTCTCAGCCTGAGGTGAAATCTCAAGCGCTAACAGTACGCATGATGGGCCATCTTTGCAGAGTTAGCTAGTTGCTCATGTTGAGCCCATGATGGAGGAGGATGAGCAAACATCCTTGGGGCAAACCATTGATGAGGAGCGGGCAGATGCACAGACAACCACGAAGGAGGTAATATTTGCAAACATTGGTCATCAGGAGGCGTTGAGACCTGACAGGACAATTTTGCAGGTGACAAGTGGACAGGTGGAGCATGGAGTTTCTAGTCTGATGAAGGAGGATTTTTGGAGATTGTGGTGCATCCATCATCTTTGAGTCTACCCATTGACGAGGTGCAGGTAGATGCAGCGGCAACTAGAAAAGTTGCAGTATTTCCAAGCAGCAGCCCTCTCTAGGAGTACATAGACAGGACATGCAGCACAGATTGCCCACTTATAGGGAGAGAAACATGGATTCCTAGACATATCTGTTTGAGTGGATGGTCAGAGTTGTATGAGTTAAGCATGGTGCAACACAATGGACTCATACCATATACAGGTGCACAAGCATCCGATCCTTCCCACGAGATGGATTGGTGGGAGATCATGAGTTCGTATCTTGTTGATGGCACGATATTCTCAGTCGAGAGCATAGTGTAGCAGGGACCCTTAGACACGAGGAGTTCTACATGCTCCAGCAACCCTTAGGCCATCTGTTACACTATTTTGCTTAGCGAGTCTACCGGCTGTTTAGCCACGAGTCTTCCACAGGGAAGATTCAACCTCTATGTTGGGGGACTATCTGTGCCCACCCTAGGGAGGCTGTTCCACAGAGATTACAAGAGTTCTAGCATGGAAATACAACCCATCCAACCACACAGAGCAGGAGACTGCATACTTTCTGGGCAGCCAGAAACATGCAGAGAGGAGTGAGCCAACAAGCAGGTCTCTAGCTTGCTGGGAGTTACAAGAGCATGAAACGTTGTGGGCTGAGGACATTTTCTCTAATTTTTTCAGCTAGTCAGTCAGTGATTACAACAACAAGCATTTCTGGGCAGAGGGGCTGTGCAGTGGCCTATAGCAGCAAATTCATGGGGCTTAGGAGAACAACCATCCGAGCAAAGCGATCATATGGGAGAAAAAAATCACTTATCACAGGAGAAACCAACATTTGAGGGGAGTTTTCAAGTGGATGTGCAGGCTCTTTCCAGCAAATCGAATTTGGCAACAGTAGCCGAAGAGGGGCTCCAAGGAGACCGAAAATCCAAAATCAAAATCAACGAAATTCCCCTCTAGGTTTTTCTGGGTGCATTCTTGGGTGCAAGTTGATTGGGGGCGTGAGCCTATAGGTTGGAGGTTCCTACGATTTCGCACCTTAGTATGTTGATGGTACCAGATGTGTACGTGGATTTGGCTAAGCTATTACTCAATGGTGTTGAAGCCCCAACTCGAAGATGGCGAATTGTTGAAAGAATAAGAACAATGTGGACACTTGGAATGCTTCCAAACGCTAGCTAGGATATCCACCATCAACAACAAACCATAACTAGAAAATTTGATCTAGCGAGGCATCACACTAAGCCACTTGTAGCCACTTCAAAGGGTGCACACCAAACTACCATGAATACCAGCAAGTCCACCATTAATTTTTCACTTATATCATCCAGGTCCTCTAGGAGATTTTCTAAGTTTACATTATAAAAGCTCTTCCAGTATAGTGATCCAAGGACCCACGTGAATAATCCAGGGCCTAATTGGGGACTAACATGCATTCTAGGTGTTTCGACGAAGTCATGCAAGCTAGTTTGTGTCCAAGGAGAAATGTTGGCTAAACTTGATGTAGGGATGCAATGACCCTTGGATGTCATTCATTAGACACCGTTAGTTTAAGGCTATGGACCACAGTATTATTAGTGGGTACCCTCTAACACTAATCTGGCACATAGTGTTAAACTAAGGGTGTCTAATGAATGACATCCAGGTTGATTTGGGGTAGCATCGGATGTGCTCTAGCCACAAAATTTGGTAGAGAGGTTGGGGCACATGAGATCTCCAATACCCAGAAAGGGTTTGGACAAATTCTAAACAGATAAGGAGATATTGAAATAATTAATATTTTTAATGGAGTCCCTAAGTCTAAACTTAGGGAAAATAAAATATTAATGTGTATTAATATGAATCTGTGTTAGAGTGGTCCAAAAGACATGGATCAAGCCAGATCTAATCTTAGCTATTAATTAAGGACTTAATCTCGGCTGTTGAATCGTCAACAAGAAAGGTATAAGAGGAGTCCTAAGGGTCACTTGGAAGGGTACGCCAGATGATCAGTCATTCTATTCCTTAGAGTGGGGTTTGTTAAGAGAGATAGAATGAGTGATTGGGAGAGCAACTAGGGGCATTGAGTACAGAGAGACAGAACCAGAGATAGTGCCAGGATAGCAGTAGAGCAGCCAGAGAGAGAGACGCAGGAGCAGCCAGTGCTCACGCAGGGCGATGTAGAGGCAGCTAAGTGTTGCGTAGAGCACCAGAGGGGCCAGCGTAGCTGATGCAGAGGCTCAGAGAGTTGACACAGGGACTCATGGGACTGACGCAAGGCCGACGCTGGGCTAGGAAAGGCTGACGCAGTCCAGATTCGGCAAATCTTGGGGTTTTAGGGGCAAATTCGTGTTGAGTGGCTGCCGGATGGAGTGACAGAGAGAGCTACAGTGCAGGAGTCCCGAGAAAGTGCAAAGCTAGCAGGCTGCAGTAGTGCGAGAGGCACAGGAGTGTTGCACCAGTGTAGGAAGGCACAACGAGGTGTGCAACGGTGCGAGATGCAGGGAGTTGTTGCAGCAGCGCAGAAGTCAGAGAGAGGGAGCACTTTTAGTTTGTAGGTTTCTGTGGAGTGGTTTTTGAGAAGTTGAATTCGGATGATCCACAGTGTTTTCCATTCTTTTGTCGACGTTTCGAGCCTATACCAAGACTCATCATCAGGACTTGCTTGTACAGAGAAGGGAAAAGCGAGAAATAAATAAGGTTAAGTTACAGATCTGCTTCCTTTCTCTGTATTTTAACCCTTATCTTCTCGAGATCACGAATTTCTTTCCAAGTGTCCCCTCTGTACAGGGTAACAATCTTAGTTTGTAGGTTTCTGTGGAGTGGTTTTTGAGAAGTTGAATTCAGATGATCCACAGTGTTTTCCATTCTTTTGTCGACGTTTCGAGCCTATACCAAGACTCATCATCAGGACTTGCTTGTACAGAGAAAAGCGAGAAATAAATAAGGTTAAGTTACAGATCTGCCTCCTTTCTCTGTATTTTAACCCTTATCTTCTCGAGATCACGAATTTCTTTCCAAGTGTCCCCTTCGTACAGGGTAACAATCTCAGTTTGTAGGTTTCTGTGGAGTGGTTTTTGAGAAGTTGAATTCGGATGATGCACAGTGTTTTCCATTCTTTTGTCGACATTGCGAGCCTATACCAAGACTCATCATCAGGACTTGCTTGTACAGAGAAAAGCGAGAAATAAATAAGGTTAAGTTACAGATCTTCCTCCTTTCTCTGTATTTTAACCCTTATCTTCTTGAGATCACGAATTTCTTTCCAAGTGTCCCCTCCGTACAGGGTAACAATCTTAGTTTGTAGGTTTCTGTGGAGTGGTTTCTGAGAAGTTGAATTCGGATGATCCACAATGTTTTCCATTCTTTTGTCGACGTTTCGAGCCTATACCAAGACTCATCATCAGGACTTGCTTGTACAGAGAAAAACGAGAAATAAATAAGGTTAAGTTACAGATCTGCCTCCTTTCTCTGTATTTTAACCCTTATCTTCTCGAGATCACGAATTTCTTTCCAATTGTCCCCTCCGTACAGGGTAACAATCTTAATTTGTAGGTTTCTGTGGAGTGGTTTTTGAGAAGTTGAATTCGGATGATCCACAATGTTTTCCATTCTTTTGTCGACGTTTCGAGCCTATACCAAGACTCATCATCAGGACTTGCTTGTACAGAGAAAAGCGAAAAATAAATAAGGTTAAGTTACAGATCTGCCTCCTTTCTCTGTATTTTAACCCTTATCTTCTCGAGATCACGAGATCTGCCTCCTTTCTCTGTAAGAGGGAGCAATTGTCAGCGACAGAGGGAGCTTCAACATTAGTGGGTGTTTCTAGCCCAACAAGGAGGTCAGTTGGAGGATCAGTTACTTACTTCTCAGTAATTGAGTTGCAGTGCAACAATGGGCAACACGATGCAACATTATGAGAGGAGGTGTAGCGCATATGCAATGTTGGGAGGAAGGACTAGCAGCAGCACGAATGCAAAGGGAGTTATCATACAGCTGTAGCAGTGGCAGTGGCAGAACCATGGGCAACAATACAGGAGGCAGCAGTGCAGAGGATGTTGGGCAGGAAGGTTCAGCATCAACACAGGTACTGATGCCAAATGATCAGAGTAATACTCAGTGAGGAGTGTTGCTAGAGCACAGTCCTCGTTGAGAGGGAGTATTGATTTTGGGTAGCGTTGGATGTGCTCTAGCCACAAAATTTGGTGGAGAGATTGGGGTACATGAGATCTCCAATACCCAGAAAGGGTTTGGATAGATTCTAAACATATCAGAAGATATTAGAATAATTACTATTTTTAATGGAGTCCCTAAGTCTAAACTTAGGGAAAATAAAATATTAATGTGTATTAATATGAACTAGTGTTAGAGTGGTCCAAAATACATGGATCAAGCAAGATCTAATCTTAGCCGTTGATTAGGAACTTGATATCAGTCGTTGAATCGTCAACAAAAAATGTATAAGAGGAGGCTTGAGGGTCACTTGGAGGGGTACACCAGATGATTAGTCATTCTATTCTCTAGAGCAGGGTTTGCTAAGAGAGATAGAATCATTGATCTGGAGAGCAACTGAGGGGCAGTGAGTACAGAGAGACAGAGAAGCAGAGACAGTGCCAGGACAACAGTAGAGAAGCCAGAGAGAGACACGGGAGCAACCAGTGCTCATGTAGGGCTATGGAGAGGCAGCTAAGTGTTGCGTAGAGCACCAGAAGGGCCAGCATAGCTGATGCAGAGGCTCGGAGAGCTGACGGAGGGCCTCCTGGGCCTGGCGTAGGCCAAGATAGGTAGATGCAAGGCCAACGCTGGGCTAGGAGAGGCTAACATAGTCCAGATTGGGCAGATGCTAGGGGTTCAGGGGGAGATTGTGCTGAGTAGCTACCGGAAGGATTATCCGGGGTTTCAGCCAATAGATTTGTCTAAAACAAAGAGGTATTACTAATAAGGAAATTCTCTATTGGGTAGGCCAGTTTCAGCACCCAGATTGTACTCTGATATTACTTAATAAGAAAACCCTTACATAGCTGCACCGGTTTTCCCGCATTAGGTTTTTCCAGGGACATTGGTACAAAAATAATGGTGTCATATGGTGTATTTGTTTCTGTTTCTTTTAGTTGTTGATCTATAATATGTTGAGGATGCACTAGTGTTTATTTTCAGTATTTACATTGTAAATAACTTGTTAAGTAAAATAACAAGTAGGTAGGAATAAATCAGATAAAGTGCATGGAGGATTTCTAACTTAAGTAAAGTTAGAAACTTCAACAATCCAAGGGACATTGCAATATACAAGATAAAGAGCCAGGCACTCACTCTGCAAGGTGTACACATGTCAAGAGATCAATCCTCAAGTTTTGCACTCTCCAAGCATGGGTTCGAAATGTCAAGCACTTCTCATAGCAAGGATCCTTGTTGTCTAATTCAAGCATCCTTATTACCTTTTGGAGAAATGTTGGAAAAGCTTGACATAGGGATGCAATGACCCTTGGATGTCATTCATTAGACACTATTAGTTTAAGGCTATGGGCCACATTAGTGTCAGTGGGCACCCACTAACACTAATGTGGTGCATAGCCTTAAAATAAGGGTGTCTAATTTTTGACATCCAAGGGCGATCGCAATATACAAGATAGAGAGTCAAGCGCTCACTCTCCAAGGTGTACACATGTCAAGAGATCAATCCTCAAGTGTTGCACTCTCCAAGCATGGGTTCCAAATGTCAAACACTTCTCATAGCAAGGATCATTGTTTGTCTAATTCAAGCATCCAATCGTCCAATCATCTTACTCAACAAATTCTACTCACTATTATGTTAAATTAACATTCATACGCAACATTAGAAACTACTTAATTTCCATGGGAATATACTCTAAAAGTCAGATCTACAAGTATAAAATGTGTGTACATAAGGGCACAATTATTTGATGATTGCTCTATTCAATTTACAATGATGGGCACAAGATGCTAAATTAGCATATATGAGCAACACCATAGTTGTAACCTACTAGTGCTACTGGCCTCATCTATGCATGTCTGAGTAGGGGTGCCCCCTCGCTCCAACGTGCACCCCAACTAAACGATTAGGGAACCCCGTTGTTACCCAACACAAGTTTGTTTGGCTGCTATCTTAGCACAAACTGCTCTCATGCCCTCCAACTCCACCTTCTGCTAAAGAATGGCATGTCGCCCTGTCGTGGCCTTCTTTCTCAACACTAGAAGGCTAGCTCAGAACTGATGAAACTGTGGAGGGCGGCTAACATCTATAAACTTGGTCTTCGCTCTGGACCCCTCCGTCTCTTCTGGTACCTCCTCAACGACAAGTATGCCTCCAGGCACCTCATCAAACTGCTGTTGTGGGCGACCATTGCCTAGAAACTGGGTCATAGCACTGGTACCTGATCAACTATTGGCATCTCATCAATAGATGGCCCTTCGAGTGTATGCTCACTCCCTCAACTAAGGTGTCTGCTAGAGCTACCAAAGAGGCCTCCAACAATGGTGACTCTTGCGCCACACCAGGTATATCGATGTGACCCTCACCATCCTGCATGTCCTCCTGATCAACTTCCTCCTCAAGCTCCTGACATCTAAATCTCAGTCTCCACCAACAGAAACGCCCCTTGCTCTCATCCTCTAACTGTCCTCGTCCTGCCCACTCCCTTTGAGGGGGCTAGCGTCCTTTCAGTCAAATCTCTCCACGAGCCTCTGTGTGAACTTTGTGTAGGATCTCCATCCTACACACAACCCTTGGTACCACCACTCCATAGCATCTCCATCCAAGTGCAAGGTGGCATGTCTAATAGTGTCTGCCTCCCTCATGGAGTTTACCTGGAAATATGTGTCCAATTATTGTACCTGTTTTCTGACATAACTCCCAGCTGAGCCACCAAAGTGGGTGAGGGTCATTTTTCCCTCAATGTTATTCACTCTCCCTTCGCCCATGGGTTTGTTTATGGTTCACTCATCACAAAGCATACACACCCAAGTCTTCCATAATCTTGTTGGAAACCCCACAACTGGCCAAGATCATGCTCTGATACCACTGTAATATTCCTAATGGAAAATTTTACAATGATAACAAAGACATGCAAGATAGAAACACAAAAATTTTCAGGAATGCATACACATAAACCAGAAATTCCTGCAAATCCCAAACTGGCCAAGATTTGATTAATAATATTAGCTTGTGGTACAAAGAGTTGGAGTAAGTGCACCTGGGCTTGCATAAGGCAAGTTACAAGCACCAGGTGATGAGTACAAGTAAGCCCAACAACTGCAATATCTAGTTCCTCCAGAAAATTGCGTTGCTGTTGGACTTTGACCCTGATTTGCCCACTCTAGAGTGCCCATAAAATTCTAGGAATTTGGATTGTGATCATTGCCCGAAACCTAGAAAACCCAAAAAGTTTTTCCCTTGGTTCCAACCTTCAAAATTTGACCCTTCACAGCTTGGCCCTCCTCCGGATACGAATTTTGTTGCTGTGACTGATCCTGTCAATCTATGCACTCTCAACTCCAACAAACCTCCTCAAATGGCCCTCCAAAAGATCTCCCAGCTCCCCAATTCAATCCCTGGGATAATGTTGCCATAACAAATCTCACTCCAATGACTGCGCAGTCCCTGCACTGCTATTACTCTCCCTGTTATGCGTTGTTTTTTCTCTCCTTGCTCTGTGCTGCTGCTACTCTTCCCGTTGTTGGAACTCAACCTCCTTGCTGCTATTTTCCTGCTTTTGTAACTCGGCCCTCCTACTACTTTCCTGTTGCTTTAACTCGGCCCTCCTGCTGCTCCTTTCCCTGTGGCTGTAACTCGGCCCCCTTGCTATTACTTCTTCTGTTGTTGTAACTTGACTTACTATTGTTTCAACTTGACTCACTGCTGCTGGTACAACGTGGAACGACGTAAAACTCCCTCCTAGGGCTGGGACTCGAAGTCCACTGAAGCAAGGGTTGAGATTTCGGCTCGGAGACACTCGTGTGCTAAACAACACAATATTGGCTCAGCTGAACAACTAAGGCAAATTCGATTTTCAAATAGACAAAAGACCCCTATTGCTCCCTCGTTCCCTTCCTTTTATAATTGTTGGCCATGTCTTCCTTGTGGGTCCCTCCACCAATTCGATTTGCCTGAAGAAATTCGAATTCCTTGTTCCCCAAGTGCGTACTTTATGTGGGCCCCTTATTCCACTATCAATTTAATCTTCCATTTTCTCTAATTTTGGTGGCCTCCATCCCTCCAAAAATTAAGTGGGGACTCCTTCCACCCACTTTTCCTAAGTTTACATGCCAAAATATTTTCCAACACCCAATTGCAAAAATAGAAATTCATCTTAGCAAAATTAATTCAACTAGGAAAATTACAAAACAAAATGTTTTTTCATCCGCATACTAAAGCAATGTGGAAATGTGGAGTCGAGAGCAAATGGCTTAATACCCATAGGCATTTCACTCTACACTGATAGACATTTCCTTTCCATGCTAAAGCAACATGGAGGTGTGGAGTGGAGAGCAAATGGCTTGATACTCATAGGCATTTCAATCTACACCAATTACTTTTTCACTTAAGCACATTTTCATAGAATTAAAGAATCTCTTCAAAACACTTATGGAGTTCATTGGTGAAGCACATTTTCATTGAATTAAAGAATCTCTTCAAAACACTTATGGAATTCATTGTTGAAGCACATTTTCATAGAATTAAAGAATCTCTTCCAGACACTTATGGAGTTCATCGATGATCTTGATGCTCAAGGAAACTTCAAGGAAACAAAGGATACTTGGAAATCTCGAAATCTCCCAAAACAATTAGGGTTTATATTGACGGGTAGACATGGGAACATGAATAAAATATCCACTTATGTGATGTCCATCCTTCGTTTTCACTATGACCTTTTCCTAGTCTCCTATGTCTCCTCATTTGTTATACGTTGGAAAAAGTGGTCAATTAGACTGATTAGGTGTAATTTAAAAAAGGAAATAAAAACAATCTAATTTATAAAAACAAGGTTTGAACACATACATGCAAATTTAAGAAACATCGACTTAGATCACTTTGTTAAATGATACACTAGTTTATAATGTCAAATTGCTTCCAAAATGAAGCAAATTGTGCAATTATTAAACTATTAGTGTGGTCTTAGGGCCAAAATAACTATTGAAAGGTAGTAAGAATACTCCGTTTGACAGTGATAACTTGTATTAGTCATTGTTTATGTTTTTATATAATTGTCTTCTAAAAACTATGATTACCTTTGGAGCTGATCTATTGTAGTAGGTTATTCACATGTAATAGGTTATTCACACATTAAAAATGATTTTTTGGTTTCTTTTCCAACCAAAGGTTCTTGAAGATTCACAATCTTACTAGAACTTAATTCCACTCTAGAAGTTGTATGAACATGAACATGTTATATAGGATTTAATAATGATTCTATTGGGTGGAGATCTTTTGACTTGCTATTTTGTTGCAAGATTTTAGCTAAATTTTTTTATCATGATGTTATTTCTTATCTTAGATAGGAATTTAATGTGTCTTGTTTTGTGCTAAATTGTCTTCTTGGCACATTAATTAGAATTTAAATACATACATTCAGTTAGCCACCGATTTTATTGTAGGCTTGTTAAGCCCTAGATTTGCTTGTGCATCTGGAGGTGATCTAGGGTCTGCCTGTCAAAATTTTTTACAGACTCTTGATCCATGCAAGCTCACAATGTTGATGAACTTGTTTCTGGTGATAATGATAGCCTTCGAAAATTTCACTGGTTTGTCTCGGCATGATAGGAGGAACAATCAAGGAGTCTCATGTCAATACCAGATAAAGCTAATAGAAAGATTTAAAATCAAATATTACTTTGGATATTCTGTAAATGATAAGATAAGATCAAATGGTGAAGGGTCTAAAGAACTATTGTGTTGACAGGATTTCTTACAAGATCTAGGAACTCTTACCATGCTTCTATAAAATAATCAGATTGATTGCTTAAAAAAAAGAATAGTTCCTGTAAGGCAAAGAAAAGTTTGAGTAGGTGTCCAAACACAAAGCATTAAATTCAGTGTAATATCCTTAATAGGAAAAAAATTAAAAGCAGATATCAAAAATGAATTTGAATAGCAAAATAATCGCAAATAGACACACAACTAGCATTTTGATACACAAATAGATGTCAATAAAATCACTAAGCCATTTTATTAATCCACTAGAAAGAGTAAATCAACATGAAGGAATAGTGGAACCCGTGCTTGAAAAGCAAGTGGAGCAAAAACTAGAAAAGATCTTTGACCAAAATGATGTAGACAACCTAGTGAGAAGACTACTGCAAACCTGCTCTCTCCAAAAACTCTGCTGAAGCACCGTGAGATTTCTGAATGAAATTTCCTCAAGAGAGTAGAGTTTTCATCCAACACCCATTAGCAAACCCGAGGGTTTCTGTCTTGGGGCTATAGTAGCTGGGAACTAGGTTCTTCAATTCTCATCAAGACGTGAAATTTCCTAAAGAGAGCAGGGTTTTCTTCCAACACCCAATAGCAAACCAGAGAGTTTTCGTCCTTGGGCTATAGTAGCTGGGAAATAGGTTCTCCAATTCTCATCAAGACTACATGCACCAATCCAAGATGTCTCGTAATGGCCTTCTCCTCCTCTATTTATAGATCTGATGGACCCCCCTCTAGAAGCTCCTATTTTATTATTATTTTAATCAGTGAGCACATTTCCCTCTTTTTATTTCAATTAAAATATATTTTTAATGTGGGAAACTGGTAAATTGGCCACCATGCCTCTTTAAGCCATTGAAAATCACTTTTAACCATCCCATCTTATAGATCTTCTTGTTCCTATTCCAATGAGCTATTACACTAAAATGTTTCGTCAAGTCTTCCTCTTAGGATGTTAACTTAAGCCTAATTAATTGAGTTAGGCACAATAATAACTCCGTTTTACGGGAATTATCAGAATGCAATGGAACGAAAAACAAGCTATGCAAAATCAATCTTGATGATAGAATATGGCAAGTGAATTCCTCCAAACCCCATAAAACATCTCTAAAAGTCCTTTGGCCCACTAATGAAGTAAACGTGCCCTTGTGACCTGTCTGCCTCCAATCTTGAAATTCCATCCTAACCATTCCATAAGGGACACTAGAAAAATGAACAGAACAAATTGTCCCGCCCCAAGATTACTTGCCCTCATGCAATCCAAACTAGTGGACCAATCTGGTGGGAGCAATCCAAACTTGTGAACCAGTCTGGTGGCCCAATGCAACTCAGACCCAATTCCCGAATCCCATACAAACCACTAGGCGATGCTCTACCTCTGTTCAACCCACCATGAACGGACCCCTTAACGTTCGAGTCCCAGACCAATCTCTGATTGAACCTATCATCAACAAATTCACCTGGATCTCAATGCAACCTAGAACAAGCATCAATGCTCCGTTGTTCCTGTTGTTGTATAGCTCCAACTATGAATGTTGCTCCATTAACCGCGTACCAACTCATCACCTCTCTCTAGTCCAACCCTTGGCATAGGCCAAGGTCAGTCCCACTATGGATTTGATAATTGTCGAGAGTTTATCAACTAGGGTGTGAGAAGGTGAGATATTGATTGATTCTCTTTATTGTTTTAACAATGTGCTAAACTTTCTACTCTCAAAGAGCCTATGTTTTTTATTCTCCATCTCTGATCTTGTAGTTTCTTATTTTTATTTTTATTATACTTCACTTTCCACTCATATCAATTCCCAATAGTGGTTTGGTTAACTCTCATCATTTTTTTACATGTTAGATATACGCCGACTAAGCCTAACTTGTAGCTGCAGCGGGCTTCAAATGTCATTTATTGTACACCCTTAAGGGTTGGTAGTGGGCCACACTACTGCTAGTGGGCACCCACTAGCAGCAGTGTGGCCCACTACCAACCCCTAAGGGTATACAATAAATGGCATTTGAAGCCCGCTGCAGCTACAAGTTAGGCTTAGTCGGCGTATCTCTAACATGTAAAAAGATGATGAGATTTAATAGAAGCACTACATCCCTATGAATCCCCTCCGGTGCTTTTGCTAACCCTCATCACCAGATTACATGTCGGTGATATGTTGATTAAGCCTAAGTTGTTAGCCCCAAAGAACTTTAAATGCCATTCATTATACACCTTTAGTTGTCTATTCTTGACCACACTAGTGTTAGTGGGCGCCCACTAACATTAGTGTGGTCAAGAATAGACCACTAAAGGTGTATAATGAATGGCATTTAAAGTTCTTTGGGGCTAACAAGTTAGACTTAGTCAACATATCACCGACATGTAATATGGTGATGAGGGTTAGCAAAAGCACCGGAGGGGATTCATAGGGATGTAGTGCTTCTATTAAATCTCATCGCCTTGTTATCTGTTGGAGATATGCTGACTAAGCCTAACTTGTCACTGCAGCGGGCTTTAAATGCCAATTATTGTACACCCTTAGTGGTTGGTAGTGGACCACACTACTGTTAGTGGGCGCCCACTAACAGTAGTGTGGTCCACTACCAACCACTAAGAGTGTACAATAATTGGCATTTAAAGCCCGCTGCAGTGACAAGTTAGGCTTAGTCAGCATATCTCCAACAGATAACAAGGCGATGAGATTTAATAGAAGCACTACATCCCTATGAATCCCCTCCGGTGCTTTTGCTAACCCTCATCACCATATTACATGTCGGTGATATGTTGACTAAGCCTAACTTGTTAGCCCCAAAGAACTTTAAATGCCATTCATTATACACCTTTAGTGGTCTATTCTTGACCACATTAGTGTTAGTGGGCGCCCACTCACACTAGTGTGGTCAAGAATAGACCACTAAAGGTGTATAATGAATGGCATATAAAGTTCTTTGGGGCTACAAGTGGGCTTAGTCAACATATCACCGACATGTAATATGGTGATGAGGGTTAGCAAAAGCACCAGAGGGGATTCATAGGGATGTAGTGCTTCTATTAAATCTCATCGCCTTGTTAGCTGTTGGAGATATGCTGACTATGCCTAACTTGTCACTGCAGCGGGCTTTAAATGCCATCTATTGCACACCGTTAGTGGTTGGTAGTGGACCACACTACTGTTAGTGGGCGCCCACTAACAGTAGTGTGGTCCACTACCAACCACTAAGGGTGTACAATAATTGGCATTTAAAGTCCGCTGCAGTGACAAGTTAGGCATAGTCAGCATATCTCCAACAGATAACAAGGCGATGAGATTTAATAGAAGCACTACATCCCTATGAATCCCCTCCGGTGCTTTTGCTAACCCTCATCACCATATTACATGTCGGTGATATGTTGACTAAGCCTACTTGTAGCCCCAAAGAACTTTAAATGCCATTCATTATACACCTTTAGTGGTCTATTCTTGACCACACTAGTGTTAGTGGGCGCCCACTAACACTAGTGTGGTCAAGGATAGACCACTAAAGGTGTATAATGAATGGCATTTAAAGTTCTTTGGGGCTAACAAGTTAGGCTTATTCAACATATCACCGACATGTAA
>APFE030490696.1:17208-39427 GCA_000404065.3 Pinus taeda
TAGTAACAATATGGGCACTACATGGGTACGTCAATATAATAAGTGGTTGGTACTAATAACAATAAGGGGTTACACTAGTAGTATAGGAGCCTAGCATGTCCCTCTCCTTCAAAAAGCATTGTCGTCAACGCTTGAGTAGTTCTTGATGCTTCTGTATAAAATTCTTGTCCTCCCATGTGGAATCTTTAGTGGGTAAGTTCTTCCACTTGATGAGATACTCTGAAATTGATCGATTTCGTAGCTATCAGGTTCTTGTTTCTATGACTGCTCCAGGTTCCGATATGATTTTTCCTTCCTTTTCAATTTTTGGCAATATTGTTTGAATTAGGATCTTTTTCAACTTTTGTATAAGTGGCCATACTTCTTCATCCTTCTTCCACTCATCCCTTTCTTCGTTTATCCAATCTGGTTGGGTAATAGAAATAGTAGAAAGCAATGCTTCCACATCCTCATCCTTGAAGAGTCTTCCCATTCGGTAAGGTCGCCATTTTTTAAGTGCATGTAGTTTGCCAATATTTCCTTCTCATAAATAGCTTGCTTGAGATATAGCAGTAAAAATACCCAATCACCTACATCAAAACATTTTTCACTATGATGTTGATCTACTTGTTGTTTTGTTTGATTTTTCACTGAAGTGGCATTATCCTTTAAAAGTTGGAGAACTTGTCGTTGATGCTCGATGTGATCTTTCATTGCTTGAACCATTTTCTTCTTGATATTCCCTTCTATCTCTAGAGTTTGAGGAGTGGTAACTTCTTCCAATCCTTTACAAGATATGGTCAGATTCATTTCTTGATGCTCGATGTGATCTTTCACTTCTTGAATATTTTTCTTCTTTATATGTCCTTCTATCTTGATAGTTTGAGGAGTGGTAATTTTGACCAATGAATTAAAAGATATGGTTGGATTCATTTCTTCTTTCTCGATGTGATCTTTCACTTCTTGCACCTTTTTCTTCTTGATATTTCCTTCTATCTTGAGAGTTTGAGGAGTGGTAATTCTTGACAATGCTTTACAAGATATGGTCTAATTCATTTCTTCTTTCTCTGGGGTGGGATCCTGGCGTATATCCTCTTCTTTTGATGTTTCTTGATCCTTTTCTTCCTCCTCTTCATATTCTATGTAAAATAATTTCTTCTCAGCACACTTATGACCTTTAGTGCATTTTCTATCACAATTGTAACAAAGCCTTTTTCTCTTTTTTCTTCCAATTGTTGTGGTGTAACCCTTGTAGGTTGTGGAAGGCTAGGAGAAACAACACTTCCATCTTTATAGTTGTGAGGGGTATGCTTCCTGGTTTCCATAATTTTGCTTTTCGCTATGTCACAAATCCCTTTTACTCTTTCCAATTGTTGTGGGGTTGCTCTAAAGAAGGTGTTTCTCTTTGTATCCTCATAATGTGCTATCATTTCCTCCGTGAAAATTGATCACGTAACAAGTTGTTTACGAGAACAAAGCCCTTCATACCATAAAAATTGATCCAGTTCTAAATATGAAGATGCAATACATACCTTTTGTAACAGTGGTACACCATGTAGATCAAAATATTGCTCCATCTGAAGTATCCAATTTACTGGATCCTTGCCATCAAACTTCCTCATCGTGCTTTTTCTTAATTTTAGCAGCTCAATCTTGAAACTAATGTAACTCTATACTTTTGGATCTTTAAGTTCTGAAAATGTGACCTGTAGTAGCCCTCCGCGTCCCCTTTTCCATGCCACTAGTCTGATCCAAATTGGACTATCCAAGAAAGAGTTATACAAAATCTCCCAAGATGACCTAATTATAGACCTTTCCAGAAGAGAAAACTCGTATGAAGTGCCACATGTCACTGTTTCGACCTTTGGCACTGAGAAATATATACAAGAAGCTATAGTCCGTCCTCTTTCTGTACCTTCTTACAAAACTTCAATCCGATGCTTAGAGAGAAAGTTATGATGAGTTTCCCCAGGTCACCCGTTTGGAATGTAATTCAAGAGTCTACAAAAAGACCAACTTCCTGAGATCATATCTCCACAGATATAGCACGAAAATCTCTGAAATGTGGACCCGATATTCAACGCAATTTCTTCTCAAATGGGTTTTTTTTAGCTTCTGAAATGTCATAGAAAAAAGTTATAGCAAAAATTCCACGATGACCTATTTGGAGTAGCGAAACCCTAGAATCCAAAGCTCTTATTCCAAATGTTATGGAACCAGCTCAAGAAAAAGATAGAAAAGATAGATCAATGCCTTAGAATTCCACCTCTTCGAGGGGGAAACCTCCCTTACATTACATAGATGAAAAATTCTTTGATGATACAAATGAAAACACCTCCTTTATATATATCGGAGTCTAAGGGGTCATAACATAATCATAGACGACATAACAATAATAATGTAAGGGCACAATAATAACAATCGTGGGATTCTATGGGGCACAATAGTAACAATATGGGCACTACATGGGTACATCAATATAATAAGTGGGTTGTACTAATAACAATAAGGAGTTACACTAGTAGTATAGGGGCCTAACAAATGCAGCCTCAGCGCAAATGATGAATCAGTAGTAGTACATCAACCAACCTATAGATCCATGACTGGTAGTCTGCTCTATCTAATAGGTACCCAACCAAACATCATTCATGTAGTGGGAATAGTTCGAAGATTTTAGGAAAATCCAAAAGAAGCACACCTTCAGGCGGTTAAAAGGATTTTCAAATATCTTCAAGGAACACAAAACTATGGCTTATGGTATCCTAGAGAAAAATATTTCACACTTCATGCATATATAGATGCAGATTGGGTAGGAAGCATGGATGACAAAAAAATCACTAGTGGTGGTGCATTCTTTATGGGTTCTAGAATAGTATCTTAGTTTAGCAAGAAACAAAGTTCAATTGCATTATCTACAGCTGAAGTAGAATATGTGGATGTTACATCTTGCTGAACACAACTCCTTTGGATGATGCAAACGTTGCAAGACATTCAAATCACTTGTACTCCACCTATCTCCATTTTATGTGATAATACAAGTGCAATCAGTATTTCAAAGAATCCAGTCATGCATTCAAAGACCAAGCACATACCTATCAAATATCATTTTCTCCGGGAACAAGTGCTTGAACAAAAGGTCAAATTGGAGTATGTTCCCTCCAAGGAACAGGTTGCTGATATATTCACCAAACCACTACCCAAGGAGACATTTGAATACCTTAGACAAAAGATGGGAGTGGTAGATCCATCATAATGCTGTTGAAACTTATTTGTTTAAGAGAAAAGTGGGTGTACACGAGTTTCATGAAGAGCATCCTTGTACATATGCATGTTTCTATAGGTACATTCTCGTATATGTTGGTTTGAAGGAAATCAGTGGGCCAAACTTAGGATGGAAAGAGTCTTATATGGGTCTGACAGAGACCATCTGACATAGGTTTAGGGGGAGCATTTACTTCTAATAATGCATTTTTGGGATTATCTTAGAAGATATTGGTACTACTTGTTAAACACACATGGACAGCAAGAGCAATAGGAAAGATAAAGCATGTGAGTACATATTTTATTAACAGGAGATATACATTTATAGTACATTGTTGTGACTGTTGGGATTCACATCCCAAGGTCTCTTGGACTCCTTTTGTCCATTTGGCTTCCACACTAACCCATTGAGGATTAGGTGTCCAACATTCCCTCCCTTAATCCGAAGGGTTATGTATGAGTCCAAGAAGAGAGCTGTAATACAAAATGTGCAAAAATGCATGGCAGCACGAGGCTCAATGTGCTCTCTGAAATGTTGGTATAATAGGGCGGTGGTTTAAGGATGGCCACCAACACTGGAACGCTTAGTGCAGTTCCCAGAACTCTTCCAAAACTAGCAAGAAGCTGAAGTCTTATGCTAGAGGAAGTGATCCTATTGTTTTAAAGAGGGAAACCTTCAACCATAAAAGGGAGGTCTCACCCCGCATAAAAGGTAAAACTTCAACCTGTGATGGTTTAAAGATGCCCAACAACTCTGGAATGCTTAATGTAATTCCTGGAACTCTTCCAAAACTGGCAAGAAGATGGAGTCTTCTGCTAGAGGAAGTGTTCTCAATTTTGTTCTTGGAACTATTCCAAAACTGGCAAGAAGCTGAAGTCTTTTGCTAGAGGAAGTGTCTGAGATTGCCAACTGAAGGCATGTTCATGGGCATCTTTGTCTCTGGATACAACTCTCAAACTGCTGTGGCAGGTTGTGGCTCAGGCTCGCTTGATGTGGCTTTGAAACTTGTAGATGACCATCATTGCCCCCCCTGTCAGATACAAGGTGAGATGATGGAGAAAACTCAACTACAAGACTGTTCAATACTCTGGAACAAGTTCTGACATGTGTTTGGAATATCTTCTTGGCTGTTGATGCCCTTTGCCAAGAAGCGATCCATCCAAGGTGAATCTTTGTTCTTGCAGGACGTTTGTTTCTGAAGCATCTGTGTGAAGAATGACTGGTTTTATGACATTGCTTACATGGATGAAGATCAAAACAGTGATCTTTCAAATGGCCAACTCAGTCAGAGTGTTGGCATTTCACATTCTGTTGCTGTTGTTGTTACTGTGGAAGAGGGGTAGAGTCTGGAACAGCTGGAGCTGAACTGTCATGAAGAGCAGGTGAACTGTCATGAATGAATCCAGCACTCTGAAACTGAATGGGTTTTGAGTAGTCTGGAATATGAAAGGAAAATTCCTTGTCATAACCAAGACTACTTCTATGCTTGTTGTGGAAAAGCTATTCCCAAGGTCTGATGATGGGCTTGGGAAGTGCAAACTGAGTTTCTGCATCTGCATGTACAATTGCTGCTTTATTTGAATGAACAGTAACATTATTGACTTGTTGTTTATGGGAGTCTGTTTCAATCTTCTCAACAGAAATAGGTTCAGAATGATGACTCCACTTGTGTAATTCTTCCTGCTGTAGCTTTGTCTCACACTGGAAAAGCTCTATCTTTTCTTGTGCATTTTGTATACATTTTTGAATGTTAGCAATAATGTCTTCATTGATTATGATTGCGCTGTCAGCAGTGGATATGATTGGAGTTCTCAATAACTATAATACTCTTTCAAGCTTAGCCATTTTTCTACACCTTAAAAACCTCCAAAATCCCACAGAAAAATGTCAGCTGCTAAATATCTTCAAGCATCAAAAACACTATTGTGGAAATTCTTATTATAATCTTAATTGGTTCATTTGCTACTGTACGGCGTGGATGGTGGTTTGCATCATCAAGTGAGCGTGTTGTTGCTCGACTGAGAAAGGATTTATTTCGACATCTTATTAACCAAGATATCACATTCTTTGATGTCACACGAACTGGGGAACTTCTTGGTCGTCTTTAAGAAGATGCAAATTATTAAAATGCAGCAACGACGAATCTCTCAGAGGCTCTTCGCAATCTCACAACTGCATTGATAGGCCTTGGCTTTATGTTTCAAAAATATAACTAAACCATCCATTAAACTGTTGCAACAACAATATACTATGATTGTGCCATATCAAAGAGCGAGTAACTTGTCAAAAAACAAGTGTCATAAAACTGACTATCAAGGTTATCACTTTGGTAAAGATCCTTGAATACTTGAGCTTACTTGTATGACTTAGTTGCACCATGGACCCTAAGAAAACCAACTGTGCGAGGACGGCCCAATTCACGGTTTTTGACTGCAACAGTCCGTTTTGTGCAGCAAGAAAAACGCATGGCAGAAGTCAATGAAATGTGGCGCCTCAGAGAAAAAGAGTTGGAACTTGAGAAACATATGAATAGTCACAAATATTCATCCGAACATCATAGAAACCCCAAATGTGAAAGCTCAAGGCATAATTCTGAGGATGCGTGTAATTCAAAACATATACAATACACGAGTTCCAAGGAGTTCGAGAGAAAAGAAATGGAGTTCAGTGGCTCAGAAATTGTTGATTCCTCCAAAATGTCAGATCTTTTTGAAAAACGTAAACACTATTTAGCCAAGAGAAAGAAAGTACACAAGGATGACATGTATTATGTAGAATTAGCGAGAGCAATAGGAAAGATAAAGCATGTGAGTACGTATTTTATTAACAAGAGATATACATTTATAGTACATTGTTGTGGCCGTTGGGATTCACATCCCAAGGTCTCTTGGACTCCTTTTGTCCATTCGGCTTCCACACTAACCCATTGAGGATTAGGTGTCCAACACTACTTTAATTATTTTTTATTCAGGTGGAACAGGTGCAGAGGGAGATCATGGCTGCTGGCCTGAATGATGATTGATAGATGTTGTTGATGATGGTTGTCAATGACTATTGTAGTCTTCTTATAGATATTTCATCTCTATGTCATGTATTTCTTTTATTATCAAGGTCGTGTAATGACCTATTTTGGTTTCCCTACTATGCCTAGGATGGATGATGTAATGTTCTTGTTTTATCATGTGTAAACTTTTGGTGCATCCCCACTTGGTTGGGTGATGAGTCAATATTGGTATATCCCCAATTGGTTGGGAGATGAATATATGTATGAGTCCTTGGTGATAGGAAGGTTATTTATAATGTATAGAGTCATGTTATTTCTTGTAGAACATCTTTTTGCAAACCTTGCCTATAGTCAAGGGGAGCATGGACAACATAGGAGAGAAGAGACTTCAGCATGTACTCAGGGGGAGCATAACCCTTTTCCATTGATGACAAAGGGGGAGAGTGACTTGGGGTTGCCATCAAGTCGAAATGGGCAGATTGTTGGCATTATGACATAGGTTTGGCACTATGACATAGGTGTTAACCTTCATGGAAACTCACTCAGATGAAAGATCACAATTTAGGCTCTCAGAATGAAGGAAAAAGAGATATACGCATTTTCCTCTTAACCAAGGCGCATATATATGCGAGATCACCGATCAAAATTCTCGTATGCTTATGCATGCACTTTCATGCACGGAAAAGCACGTAAATGTGGGAAAGCTCTTTTTTAGTCCATGGTCTTTGGTCCTCGGTATTTAGACCTATGGTTCTGGACCATGGTATCTCGTCGAAGTGTTGAACCCAGGTATTGGGTCCCAAGTATCGGTTCTAAGTGGCTTTGGACCATGGTATTGAGTAAGGCCTAAGACTATAAAAGGGGAAGGAGATCATTAGGAAAAGGCACTAAAGCATTGACTATCTTATGAAGAGCAAGATTTGGAATTTTGGTCATTGGGTTATGGTGCATAGCTGGATTTGAACAAAGGAGGAACCTGAGTGCTAGAAGAAGGATAAGTTCTGTTGATGGGTCAAGATCTTAAGGCCTGAATAGCAGTATATTTGTGTGATTTTGATCTGTTATATTTGGTGCATGACTTGATCTATAAATCTGATAATCTGGGTATAACTGATGTCTGAATATTTGAAAAGGGAAAATTGTCTTTTATAGACCTATACGCAGGTTCGACTCAGCAAAGGCACATATACACGCTGGTTCAGTAATTCAAAACAACGTATACATTGGTTTGCCTTAATACAGAAGCATATGCACATAGATTCTTCATCTTGAAGTAGCGTACGTCTCATAAAATATCTTTTAGCTACTTCTATCTATTGTTGTAGTATTTTGGGTTCAAGATTGGTGTCTGGTTACTATTATTGTATTTTGGTTACAACATTCAGAGAAGTGATTGATTGATTCAGTTTTGGTTGGTACAAAGGGGATTGGTTGATGCGGTTACATTTGATGTTTGATTGAAGTTATTTATGGATCCAGTATGAGAATTTATGAAACATGGTCCCTGGAAGAAAATAGAAGATTGTAGCCTTTTGTAGGTCAGCACCTACGTACTAGTACATTAGCTACTACAAGAGCTAAGGGGGTTGTAGCTTCCTTTGAGGAGAAGCTAGAGAATGAGAGAAGGTTGTAGCCTTCTGTAGGTAGAAGCATGCATACTAGTATAAGACTGCACCAGTACAAAAATATTGTAAAAAGAAGTTTCTTACTAAAAGAAGATAGAGACAAATTGCAGTAGGTGGTTTTCACCCACATTGGGTTTCCACCTTATATCTTGTGTTCATGTGTGTGATGATCTGTTTTGTTTTGTTCCACATGTTTACTGTTCTTATGGTTAATGAAGTTTCGATGCACTGATTAAACATCAACATTTAATTGATTAACTGAACCATAAGTTTACTAATATATGCTGGTTGCTTTAGACACAGTTGCATATATACGTAGGTTCCCATAACTGAACTAGCGTGTATATATCTAAGTATGAAAATGAAAGAGTGTTTGATTTGATAATACTGATTCACCCGCCCTGCTTAGTATTATTTTCAACAATATATATATATATATATATATATATATATATATATATATATATATATATATATATATATATATATATATAATATATATATATATATATAATAATCTGTGTGTTGTGTGTGTGTGTGTGTACATACACACACAACACATATAAACAATTTCAAGGTTTGCATTTTAGTTTTTAATTTTTTTTTATTTGGAATGTTGTTTAATTTATTTCATTTGATGTAATATTTTTAAATCTTTTTTTTATTGATTTTCTAAATATTTTTATTTGGAAATTTATTATTATTATTATTATTATTATTATGTTTTCAATTAGAAAAACTAAAATGTTTGTGTTGTATAAATATCTAAGGGTGTCTTGTATGATTTTGTGTACACTAATGATTGTATAATCCATAGTTAGAAAACATTGGAATTTTAGTTCCTGACTGAAAATGAGTCTATGGCTAGGATCTCAAAATAACTATGTTTTAGGCTCTAAAAAGATAATTTCTCTAGCTCTTTGATTCAAACCTTGATTTTAATTTTTTTAAGCCATGAAATTTGAATTAGCACCATGGTTGAAATATGTTGAAATTTTAAGATTTTTTGTACTTGTGATATTTGGTTTTAATTCCGTTGTTAAAAATTCTCAAGTTTTGAAATTTTTTTGACATCATGCTATTTGATCTTTAATTTTGTGGTTCAAAATTGTTAAATTTTGAGGTTTTCCATGATCATGATTTTGGATTCTAATGTAATAGCTAAAAAATGTTTGAATTTTAAATCTAAAAAAGGGTGATGCAACATCACCACTTTTCAATTATGGGGTGTTTTTTCATGATTTTTACATAAAATTAGGGGTTTTTTGGGCTAGAGTTCTCGTTTTAGGTGGTAGTTCTCATTAAATTGATATCATTGTTTTGCAAGAGGCTTATGAAAAAATGTCACTTTGATTCTTTTCAAGAATGCCACTTTCACAAGTGTTGGTTTTCTCACTCGATATGGGAAACCCTTTTGAATTGTTTCCGCAAGAGACTGAGGATCCTATAAGGCATATGCGAATACAAAATATGCTGCAACCAATTCTCATCTATTCCTGAGACATTTTGTGCATATGACTACGACATGTTTACATGTCTCAGATTTATTGGGAACATCCTATTCTTAGTCATTTATACCTTTGCAAGAACCCTTATACTAGGTGGCTTGTTTAAAATTGTCAATGTGGAGCGTTTGGATCTAACATCACAATCATTTTTCACTCAACTATCTAATACTTGAGAGATTACATTTAAGATTTGGTACATAATTGACATCACGTATACTTTCTTCTCACTTTTCTCAATTAGGATAAATACAACACCTTTTCCTAAGACCATGACAAGACAACCATCTCCTAAACTAATTTTAGATTGACCACATCTATCTATGCTTAAAGATAGCCTCTTCTTATGTGTCATGTGATCACTACAACCATTGTTTGATAAGTAAAGATCCTTGTTGTGATTTTGTTCAGTGGTTTGACATGAGATGAGCATTGACTCAGATGCCCTTTCTTCAATGTTGGAGATATTAGTTCTACCATTATTTACATTTGACTACTTATTTCTGCATTCACTTTCATAGTTTCCACACTTTTTGCAATGGTAACATTGTAACTTTGAGTTGTCCATCCATCTTCCAAATCTCCTCTCTAATGAGAATGTCTTGGATGGTTTGATTGTATTGACTATTCTCATGTATGTCTTCCTCCTATTGATAATTGTATTTCCATATTTGGCCTTTCTCTTTGGTTCCTCTTCCTTTGCATCTACCTATGAATGCTTGAGTATTGAAGCCATGTTTTAGGAATTGATTTTCCATTTTTATTCTTGATTCATGGCACCAAAGATATACCATCAATTCTTCTATTATTAGTTTTGACAAATCTTTGGACTTCACCATGGCAACAAAAGACATCTAAAACTTCTTAGATAGGATCCTAAGAAAATTCTCCATAATTTTCTAATCGTCAACAATATTTCCATGGGTACTAAGACGATTCACAATTCTTGTTTCTCTAGTCGTGAATTGGTTAAGTTCTTTGACTCCTTCATATTCAATGTTTCAAACTCTCTTCTGAAGGTTTAAAGCTTTACAATCTTCACTTTGTCATTATAGTAATATGTTAATTTTAGAATATTCCATGATTATTTTGTATTAGATTTTGTCGTTATATTTGAAACGATTGAATCATCCACTAAACTATTTATGAAAAAATTTGCCTTGTTCTCCTTTCTCCTCATTTCTACAAGTATGTTTTTTGGGGGTTAGACATGACCTATTATTTATTTGATCTAGATCTACAAATCCATTTTATATTGCTTTACATGCAAGAAAATCTTCATTACTGTAAGCCAAAATTCAAGATTCTTAAAGAAAAGAACTAATACTTAAGTGTACTGAATTACTTGTAAAAATTATTAACATTTTGTTCTTTAATATTTTTTATATCTTCACTACCATTTCTTTTCACGTCAAAATAAATCTTTAAAAAAATACCAAACCTTTCTTTACCTTCTAAATAACCTTTTATTTTATTTTTTAGAAGTTAAACCAAAAATCGTTTCTTGAATAAAAAAGTTGAAATAATTTACTCACTAAACACATAACTTCAATTTCTAGCACTTTCATAAGTAAAAATACTAATACATGCATGAATTAAAGGGATTAACCCAATGTAAGTTTTACCAACCACATAAATAAATTAAAAAATGTATTTAATTAACCTAGAGAACCATTACTGCCTTTTTCAATATAAACATGTGCCTTTGTTATTTATAAAATTCAAAAGATAAAATGTGTAGCCCTTTTACATGACTCCTTATATAATGACATCACAAGTTTTAGAAAGTATATCCTGAGTTTGGCTAGAAATTAAGGATACTAAAGAACAGCAATGGGAGGCAAAGCATAAAAACATAAAAATGAAGTAATGGGATACAACTTGATAATTCTTTATTTCTGAAATATTGACAAACCCATTCCCCAAAAAAATTTCCTATTTCCATAAGAGATCATCTAAACCATTAGATTCCCTGAAATGTGAAGAATTTGGGTTTCATTAAATTCTTCTTGCAAATAACAAATTTTACACTTCCACGCATAAAGATGTGGACAATGAAATTGAAATGTTTTATATTTTGATTCAACTGTTGTCTTTGAATCACCATAAACTTTCATCCTCTTTATATTCTTGGAAAAATGAAGTAGTCCTTGAAGTCTAATAACCTTTGCCTTCTAGTCAGTGAAATTCCCTAGGCCCAACTTTAAACATAATATGTGAGAAGATGATAGGTGAAGAGCCAACCCTTCTTCACAATGACCTTGCTTACCTCCTCCATGAAAATACCCAAAGGGATTGTTTTATGAAAAATGAATTTCTTCAATATTCCTTTGATCCTTTCTCTTTACTAAGGCAATCTCCTCAAAGAAATCCCTACTAATTATATGATCTGCCAAAGAAAAGTTAGTATAATCATCTTGGAATAAAACTATATTTCTCATAAACCAAATTCCTCACAAAATAAAAAAATAATGAATTTGAAACTGGAATTGGAGAAGCCTTTAAACCAAAACCATAAGATTTCTTCCACTACAATCAACTTCCAAACTCCCCAACAATTTATGTCATTTTTTACTTGTCACCAAATATATTGTACAATAGGACAATTTATAAACATGTGGGGAATATATTCTTCCTCTTTCTTACAAAGCATACAAATGGTAGGAAAATTCCAACCTTTCTCTATGATAATATCCCACATCAAAATTTTGATAAAACTAGCAAGAAAAAAAAAAAACTTACTTTAAGCTTCCCTTGACTTTTCCATATGTAGTTGTTCCACCAAGGAGCTCTTCATTAATTAAAATTATCCCTTAAATCTTGATATGCCAATTTAGTTGTAAGATCTCATGGGTTTAATTTATAACACCATATAAGTCTAGCAAGCTCATAATCCCTCAATTCTCCCATTCTTCATCAAGACCTAAAATACTATCAACAATCCATCGCTTAGAATTAGAATCATTTCCATCATAACCACAAGAATCAACAAGAGTAAACAATCCTTTTTGGAGAATTTTTCAATTGATCCATCAGATAATTTGGATTACCCTTTGATGCCGAACCAAGTATCCATGCCAAGTAACACTTGGTATCCAAAACCAACCTACCACGCAATCAAATTTTCTACCTTAATAAGAGATCGAACTAAATTATACCAAATAATTGAAGAAGAATTGATGCATTTATGCTCTATCTTGAGCCAATGCATGAAATAAAATAGCTCACCAATGGAATTTTACAGCCAAAGCTGATCTAAAATGGGGCACTAAAGGCTTCTTGTCATGCTTACAAGAACCTCTCCCACTCCAAAGCTTATATACTCCCAAGATCTAGCTCATGATTGATAATTTGTGGAATTAAAAGTGCTTGAAAGAGGTGTATGCTTGTGTTTTTTATAGACTATTCAAGTGCTTATGTACATTTGCTTATACTATTGTAAAACACGCATAATAGTAAATAAAATGCAACAAATAAGAAAACACATGTGAAAACAATATAATGTGGATTTCACCCAAACCTCTTGGGCTATGTCTCCTTGAACCCTAATCAACTTGATTAGACACTTTGGGATTATGTCTGAATTCTTTCACAAGTTCCACACTCAACTCCAATAGGTTACGATTGAACCATTAGGCTTAGAATACCATTTTAATCCCTAGCCATTTAGCTCCCTAGCTCTCGGCTCTTGGCTCTCGCTCTGGCTTTGGCTCTCACTCTTGCTCTGGCTCTTAGCTTTGGCTCTCACTCTAACTTTGGCTCTTGGCTCTGGCTCTGGCTCTGGCTCTCACTCTAGCTCTAGCTTTCGGCTCTCACTCTGGCTCTGGCTCTAGCTCTTGGCTTTGGCTCTCACTCTAGCTCTTTGGCTCTTGGCTCTTTGCCTAGCTGTGAGCTCCCCGAAGGGAAACTTGCTCTCTCAAGGGAAAGCTTCTAAAGGGAGACTAGCTTCTTCGCATGCTCTCTAGCCTTTGAAGAATCCTTTGACTCTACAGCTTCCATCTATTCCTCTATCCCCAATCATGAGGAATCCTTCCTGTCTATGGCTCTGCATCTGGCCCTTTGGCTCTCTGGCTCTCCACTTGGCCGTCTAACTCACTGGCTCTGTGGCTCTGTGTCTTTTATAATGCATTCATGTTCCACAATGCCCCATGATAGCATGGAAAAAAATGATTTAAGAATAGGAGCAGTTTTCAATTGAAAAGGAACCGGTGGCCTTTCCTCTGCCTTAATCCCGAAAATAGCAATATAATTGAAAACACAGGCAAAAATCATGAAAACACATTACAAGCCTTTAATTTAGACTTCAAATAATATGTAGCCACATTTATAAACCCTTTGGGTCCATCCCTTTATCGTAATATCACATTCGCATTGTGTAGGCAAAAAAAACCTAATACATGGAAAATACAAAGAAAATCCGCAAAGCCATATTTCAAATTAAATGAAATCGCATCCGTAAGCCTTATCGGGTCCATGCTTTATCACAAGTTGCAATCGCATGCCACATGGTATAACACTCCCCTCGCAATGTCCTCCCGCCAGGCCTTTATCCCTTCAAAGCTCTAATCCGATAAGGGTTTTTGGCTGCGGAATATAAATTTTAGGTTTATTTCCATATCGCTCCATTGCTGATTTCTTTATCGCACATCAAAATATCGACACATTGCAATTCGGCTTACCCAAGGTTCTGATGTCGCACGAAGGCCTTCCTTCTATGCGATATATCAGAGATCACTAATGGGGAGTCCTTCCACCTCCGTTTAAGTCCTCCCTTTGATCCTTTCTGATGTGATTTTCTCTAAGGAACATGTATTTCCCTAAAGTCCCATTTAATGAGAAATTTCCTCCTTTTCTAAGGACATTGGGCAAATTTCTTTTTATAATAACTTATTCATCCAAAGTCCATTTTAGTCTATTCAATTTTCATTAGATTTGGATTGAAGAGATCTATGCAATGGGACAATTCTCAAAATCATCCAATGACTTCCATTTTTCCTCTATGAGTAATATTCATAGACTTAGAAGTCTATGTTAGATCCATTTTGGATCACGCCTTCCCACTAAGAAGCTTTTGGACTCCAAAAGGCCGATATACTGATCTAAACAGCAAATGAGAGTACCTCACCCTCTTCTTTCAGTCTCCATAAACTTGCCTTGCATAGTGCCTCTGAACAAAATCCTTTGTACACTTCCTTCGTAGATGTGCTTGTCCTCCTGGGAAGAACTATCTTCCTCCTTGACTTCCTATAGAACACCTGCTGAGAAGGTCACAGAAGGTAGTTTGAACTTCTCTACCTTGATCATTGATCTAAGGTGGCTCAAACCAATGTGAAGTTACATCTGCTTCACAAAGTTTTCATTTGTAGATGTTTGACATACTATCAATAACAACAGGATTACAGACAACAACTAGATGGCCTAAACTCCCGCTTCATCAAAAGAAACAAATTTCACATCTTATGAACAACTCCACGTCTTTACATCTGCATACAAATGATTGACTAGATAACAAGCCAACAAAACATGCCTTTAAAACAATTGACCCTTCAAGTCAAGCATGTAGAAAAAGAAATCTACAGTTCTTTATCAAAGATGAAACACTTCATCAACTTCTCCATCTTGGAGAACTAATCAACTTTTTTCAAGTCAATATTGCATTACATACATGTTTACAACAAAGTAATCAAAACTTCAAGTTAATCACGCATACATGTTTAAATACAAGGAAATCATCAGCATCCCTATGTTCATGCACATCGTTCTCATGCATGCATTTCATCCTTCGACATTTGCTTAAGCAAACTGTACTTTCAAAGTTAAAATGAAATATAATGTTTCATCCTTCAACTCTCGCTTAAGTACATTATACTTTCGAAGCTAAAATGAACGTAATGTTGCAGCAATGAAGTGAGTCTCCTACTCAACTTTTCCATTCACATTCTTGGTAAAATCCTACAACTTGCATCTCATTAACAAAGAAATGCAAATATATGTGATACATTTCTATTTGCATCAAACGATATGCAACATTAATTGGATAAGAACTCTAACCATTTCTTACCAATCAATTTCAAAGGTGTTACCTTTGTCTGCACATCAACATCAACATGTGAATCATCCTGAAACACATCAATCATGGGATCTTTCTTCCCATCCCTGCCATTCTTTCTTTCCACCTTCTTCAAGTTTCATGGAAGCATTGTTGGATTTAGAGTCCAACATTTTGCAGCAATATGCCCTTGCTTATGGAAGTAAGTGCAACACATGTGCATCTTCTCAACAACATGATTTTCCTTGTCCAAGGGACCTTTGGCTTCTTACTTCTTTTCCTTCCAATGTTTCCTGCATCTGGCCATCCTTTTCCAATAGCTAGAAACATTATGGTTATCACAACCACAAAAGGAACATGCAATTCTTTTCAAATGCTTATATGGAAATTTACCATGCTTAATATGATCAAAAGGAATTTGATTAGAACCATATTTATACCTTTCTTTTTCACCTTTATTACCTTCATGAGGAGGTGAATTGAATGAAGAAGTAGCTCCCTTTGGAACACCATCAACCTCTTCAATGGTTTCAGAGTTTCCACAACTCTCTGGTTCAAGTGCATGCTTATGAACACCTTCATCCTGCAAATGATGTCTCAAGCTATTTCATTCCCCATGAATACAATATTTACACTCTTGAAGTAGAAGACCTGAAATGCAACTCCTTCTTTGAACTCTTTCAACAGTCTTCATGGCAACTTTGGTACTTTCTCCATAAGATTGTCCAGGGCCAAGACCCAAATACTTAGGCCTTTCCTCAAATATTATTGGTTCAACAATACCCTGTGCATATTTTCCCAATCCTCTTCCTTCATAGCCCATTTTGGACATTAACTTGGACCCTATGGCTCTGGTATGTTTTTCAAAAGAACCAATATAAACATTCTTAGAGGAATTCGAAGACAAACTGGAATTATTTACCTCTTCTTCAAGTTGATACTTGATTAAGGCTTCTTTGGCAACGAGTTGTGTCTCCAACTCATGCACCCTTTCCAGGTTCATATTTTCAATATGAAGTTGTTTCTCCATTTCCTACAATTTGTTAGAAAGCAACTATTTCCCTTCCTTCATGGAATTCAACTGCTCTCCAAGTCTAACACTCATTTCTCTCACCATATCCATCATGATGAACAAGTCTTGCTTCATGTCTTCATCAAAGAATATTGTGATGAAGGAAGAATTTGAGGACTCACTTGTATAAGTAGTCATTATCAAAAGGAAAAAAAGAACTTCTAACAAGATTAAAAAACAACTTATTCAAGCAACCTTTTGCAACAAACCTCTTGTGCTTCAAGGATTGCTCCGAGGTCCTTTGGGATAAGAAGAATGCCTTCAGACCTTCTTCTTGCTTGTCCTTTCTTGGACTTAGCTTATCAATAGCTTTCCCTGAACCTTTGAAAACTCAAACAATAGTCAGCTTACAAACAATCAAACAAAATAATTATTTCAACTATTTGAACACCTTTCAAGTCAAACAACCATATAGATTTCTCTATCAATCAAGCATCATGCTTTGATCGATCAAGGATCATGATACCACCTGCTTCATGATATAACTTGCTCTGATATAACCAGCTTTATTATAACCTTCTTTGAAGGTGGGGTTAATCAACCTGATGCTTTGATATAACTAGCTCTGATACTACTTGATCTGAAATGGGGCACTAAAGGTTTCTTGTCATGCTTACAAGAACCTCTCCCACACCAAAGCTTATATATTCCCAAGACCTAGCTTATGCTTGATAATTTGTGGAATTAAAATTTCTTGAAAGAGGTGTATGCTTGTGTTTTTTTTTAAATTGTTAAAGTGCTTATGTACATTTTCTTATGCTGATGTAAAACACACATAACTGTAAATACAATGCAGAAAATAAGAAAACACATGAGACAACAATATAATATGAAGTTCACCCAAACCTCTTGGGCTACATCTCCTTGAGCTCTAATCAACTCGATTAGACTCTTTGGGATTATGGCTAAATTCTTTTACAAGTTCCACACTCAACTCCAATAGGTTACAGTTGAACCATTGGGCTTACAATACCATTTTTATCCCTAACTGCCTGGCTCTTTGGCTCTCGGCTCTAGCTATGGCTCTGGCTCTGGCTCTTGCTCTTGGCTCTGGCTCTGGCTCTAGCTCTGGTTCTTGGCTCTAGCTATGGTTCTGGCTCTGGCTCTTGGCTCTGGCTTTGGCTCTGACTCTAGTTCTTGGCTTTGGCTTTGGCTCATGCTTTGGCTCTCAGCTCTGGCTCTGGCTCTGGCTCTGGCTCTTGGCTCTGGCTCTGGCTCTTGGCTCTTTGCCTAGTTGTGAGTTCCCTGAAGGGAAACTTGCTCTCTCAAGGGAAAACTTCTGAAGCGAGACTAGCTTCTTTGCTTGGTTCTCTGGCCTTTGATGAATCCTCCGATGTTGTGGCTTCCATCCATTCCTCTATCCCCAATCATGAGGAATCATTCCTTTCTGCGGCTCTACATCTGGCCCTCTGGCTCTAGCTTTGTGGCTCTGCACCTAACCCTCTCGCTCACTAGCTCTATGGCTCTGCGTCTTCTATAATGCATTCCTGTTCCACAATGCCCCCTGATAGCATGGCACAAAACGCTTTAAGAATAGGAGCAATTTTCAATTGAAAATGAACCGATGACCTTTCTTCTGCCTTAATCCCAGAAATAGCAATATAATGGAAAACACAAGAAAAACTTGCGAAAAAACATTACGAGCCTTTAAGCCAGACTTCAAATAATATGTAGCCACATTTATAAACCCTTCAGGTCCATCCCTTTATCGCAATATTGCAATCCCATTGTGTGGGCCAAAACAACCCAATACATGGAAAATACAAAGAAAATCCATAAAGCCAGATTTCAAATTAAATGAAATCGTGTCTATAAGCCTTATCAGGTCTGAGCTTTATCACAAGTCACAATCACATTTCGCATGGTATAGTGCTCCCCTCTTCAATGTTGTGATCCAATTGTCGATCGGTGATTGACAATCGCGCTATCGGTGCATCGTATATCGCATATCACAATGTCCTCCCTCCAGGCCTTTATCCCTTCAAAGCTCCGATCCGATATGTCTTATAGATCCGATAAGGGTTTTTGGTTGCGGAATATATTATTTGAGGTCCGCTTCCATATCGCTCCATCATTGATCGCTTTATCGTGAATTGCAATATCGACACATCACAATTCGACTTACCCAGGGTTCCAATGTCACACAAAGGCCTTCATTCGATGCGATATATCGAAGATCATTATCCATGAGTCCTTCCATCTCTGTTTCATTCCTCCCTTTGATCCTTTTTGATGCGATTTTCTCTAAGGAACATGTATTTCCCTTAAGTCCCATTTAATGAGAAATTGCCTCAGTTTCTAAGGACATTCGGAAATTTTTTTGTTTACAATAACTTCTTCATCTGAAGTCCATTTTAGTCCATTCAAATTGCATTAGATTGAGATTAAAGGAATTTATGCAATGGGACTATTTTCAAAATCATCCAATGACTTTCATTTTTCCTCTACGAGGAATATTCATAGACTTAGAAGTCTATGCTAGATCCATTTTGGATAAAAACCATCACCAAGTATAGCTAGATCTCAAAAACCAAACCTCTAAAACTTTTAGGAGTTGATTTTTTTCTCCATTTTACTAATGCAATATACTCTTTTAGTCATTTACCAGCCCATAGAACCCTTTCGAATTTTTTTTGAAATGCCCTTATAACACTTTTGGGTAATCTTATCAAGGTCATCAAGTAAAGTAGAATGACTTCTAAAATTTCTTTAACCAAAAAACAACTACCACCACGGGACAACCATCGATCGCACTATAGGGAAAGTTTATCCTCCATCTTCTTAATCATCCACTTCCTATCTATAATCCTATATCGATTGGGCTTAAGAAATAAAAGAAAATATTTAAGACCTTCTTCCAAAACCTAGAAAATGTAAGGAAAGGTTCATTTAAGGGACTTTATTCTTCCCTAATCAATGTCTGGACTAAAGAAATGGATTATCATTACATACCATGATACATGATGCAGGATAGAACAAATTTAAAATTCGTTTCATTTATCTCTATTTCCAAATCACAACTAGACAAAACAAAAGTACATCATCTACAAACAATTGATGAGTAATCAAGAACTGTGAAAAAAAGTTGTACATTTAATTTCTCCTCTATCCGCATACCTTGAAATAAGTAAAATGAGACCTTCTATCCATACAATGAATAATAATGGTGATAATGGGAACCCCCCCCTTACTCCTCTTGAAGTCGGGAATAAATGAGAGGGAATTCCATTGACTGGGACTGAAAAATTCATTATATAGACACAATTCATAATCCATTGCATTAGATTAAAATACAATACTATTTGAATGATAATAAGTCTTAAGAAAGACCAATAATTTTTTTCATGTGCCTTCTTTAAATCTGTGATGAGAAAAACTATAGGAATCTTCTTGGTTTTTATGGAATGAATAACCTAATGAGGCACCCATAAGGCATTATGAATATATCTGTTTGAGATAAACCCAGACTGATTACTAGAAATATGTTTAGACAATCACTCCTTGATTATGACTACAATTACCTTTGCAATCATCTTGTCGATTGCATTTCTGAGAGACATGGGCCGATGATTTAAGCTTTGCTCTCTTTGGAGATGAAGTTAAGAAAATAGAGTTGAAACTGTAAGGAATATAACCCTTCTTTCTCGACTTCCCACCACTTTAAGAATGTGCTCTCACAATAAATAAAACAAGTGAAAATAAAAATGCACATTCGACCCATTTGGCCCTAGACTTTTGCCCTTTTGCATCTTACTTATTAACTTATGAGTCTCTTTGAGGTCGATTTTCCTATCAATTCACTCAAAATCACTTCGACAAAAGTACCTATGGAAGAGTTTGGTTACTTCTATCTATTCTCTTATATTAAAATCTCTAGGATCATGAAATAAATTTGAAAAATATCTCTCCTTCTGCCAAAACTATTTCTTGTTTTTGGATTAAAGATCCATCTCTCCTTGTGATCTCCTAAACATGATTGATAGTTCTTCCATGTTTTACATATATGTGAAAAAATTTAGTGCTCCTGTCTCCTTTGGATAGCCACATAACCCTACACATTAGGTGCAATTTAAGTTAATCCAAAACCAAAATGTTTTTCTTTTTGTTTTCTAACTCCAAAATGCAATCATTTCCAAATTCTAAGAGAACCCCATGTTAATTTATATTTAGGATATTTCTATATTTTTATCCAACTCTCTAGGAAATTAGCTATTTTGATAATGTTTACGCTTAGACCATTGAGAAATAGCCAATTTTAGTTTTTAGTTTTTATTTTTCTCATAAACATATCCATAAAAGGCTAAGAAAGAAACACCTCTAAATGTGACCAATTTTCTCTTAATAACTTATCAAAACCATCCATTTCTAACCATCCTCTATTAAATTTTAAATGGATTAATTTTCTTAATCTGCGGTTCTCAATTTGGAAAATGATTGGACGATGATTTGATAGATAATTGTTATACAACCATTACTACCTTATATTGTTAGCTCAACTTCTTACTCAGTTTCAAAATCCTCATTATGTTATAAGATATTTAGAAAAATGGCATCTTTATCTTTGATTACACATTTAAAAAATATTTTGGAATTTAAGGGATACGTGAGGTTAATCCATTAACCATCAAATTCTAAGATATTCCTAAAATCTAAAGTCAAAATAAATTTAGCACTAAAAAAATTAGATGGGTCGATTCCTACAACGTCAATGGTAACTACAAGAATTGCATCCTCGGTGGTGTATTGTGGTGTATCGTGGAAAACAATTCACAATGAACGTTTTAAACATGTGTTATGAAAATGTTTACGTTGTCCGTTGCTCGTCTTTATGGACAAACTATAACTAAGCTTACACAGTTCCGATGTGACATTCGAAAGCTGATATTTAATTTTTTAAAATTTACTTTAATATATGTTAAAATTCATAAACACAAAAATAAAACTAATTGAAAATATTAAAATTTATAAACACAGCAAAATGAAACTAATTGAAGACTTATTGGGCATTTCATTTAGATTTAACATTGGGAAACAGCATTCTAGAATTATCATCCACTAATTAGTTGACATCCTAGAATAACCACAATTGAAAATATATATATTTGTAACAACAACCCTGAAAACTTTCTTTTGAAAAATATAAAATGATAACTAATATTATGTTTTAACAAAATATCGTTTCCTCCCTCATCACCCACTTGGCATTGTTAAGGGGATAGAGGAAAATTTATCAAGCATTATTAGACTGCATCTTATAGCAAAGTAGATTACCTTAGAAAATATAGGCAAAAAGTAAAAATAAATGACAAATCCAAATGCACTCAAAATAGCACCTACGTATCTGCATGTGCCATTAATAATGTGGTCTTTGGCTCCCACATAAGTCAACAAAGTTTTTTTTCGTACCTGTCCTTTGGCATACGAGTCTTTAAAATAAATATCGTGCAAATATTTCTTCAAAACAGATACCACGCAAGGAATAGAATCGAGAGTGCTCCACCTCATATCTGGATTAAATGGATTAATATAGACAACGAGGAGGAAAAACTGAAAATTCGATGATTATGTTCATCTTTCTCTGTCTTTAGGATTTTTTTGAATTTTTCTCATTCTATTTTCCTATCTATTTTTTCTAGAAGTTGTTAGGGATTTGTTGCAATCACAAGTTTGAGTTCTGAACTCCATATTGTCCAAGTGCTCTAGGGGTAAAGCTGAGTTTAAAC
>APFE030490698.1:0-28521 GCA_000404065.3 Pinus taeda
TGTAATTCTTTTCATGTGTCCTTATGTTTATGCAAAACTAAGTACACATGCGAGAATTGATGAGGTATGTGTTAGAAGATTATAGTAATACAAAAGAAAGGGTGCAAGGTGATATATGCAACCGTCGTGAGCATGATTGATGTGTGAGCCTTAGATGACCAATTTCAGGTTCCAGGGTGTTCAAAATTTTGACTTAGCTTCGGGCTTCTCACATTTCACTTATCTTCTGCGATAATGAAGATGAACCAATTTAAAGGAAAGAATAATATAGCTCTAACCCATTTTGCAAATATTGGGTTGTCTATCCGGCACTGTAGTAGTATAAAAAGTAGGATATAGCTCTAACCCATTATGGAAATATTGGGTTGTCTATCTAGGACTCTAGTAGTAGAGGAAGAACATTGTAAGGATGTATATATTTCTACAACAAATTCGAGAAATTGGATTTGTTTCTTTGGATATGATTATCGTCTGGGTCTTAGTTATTTTTACTGCATTCATTTTCTTTTAGGAAAGAACAAATAGAAGTGACCATGTATATGGTAGATTTATTCTTCAATAATAGATTCAATGGAGCAGAATGGTAAGATTATGTTCCTTTCCTATCTTTTTTTGGTGTTGATAGAGTGGTTGTGTCATTGCAACATTGCAAGATGATTTGTGATTTTAAGGGTCTTTGTTGGAACTTAATACCAAATCTCAGTAACTATAGCCTACTGTGCTTCGTTGTCTGCACTCTCAAACTTTGATTTCATATTGTTATCCAAAAAGGGTATGCTCAAAGGAATCAAAATTTCACAACTTTAGGGGTGTTGTATGCTTGTAAGAAGGGTGTTTTGTCTGAGTTCACTAACCAAGTTGTCATATACAAACAAAGAAATGAGATGCCGTATGCACCTTAAAATTATCAAACGTTGCGCTCTCAAAGGAATTGATTGATATGAGTATTGAAACAAAATATTGTTTACTCAGTTATTGTTCATTGAAGCATCTATTCTTGCAATGCCCACATGGAATTTTATTTCATTGTGTTCTCTGCAAGATTATCCAACTGAAGAATTTTATGTTTGCGTTGAGTATCAGGGATACCCAAATAACAATTTTAATTACTTGGTTTCACTAAGATCGCATTACTTCTCTCTCGACTGTAGAGGTCTTTACTTTCTCTACTCGATAACATGAACTCTAATCGCATAGAGATAGTGTGCAATATGTACTTTTATGCATTGAGTCAGAATAAATTAATGCTCTTTTGTTGTTGTCGATGGTGAATTTTCGATTGTGGGTGGTTTTCATTAACACGTATTAAAATTCATTATTTAGAAGTTGTGTGGTGAATTTTCTATTTGTCATCTTAGAGATGTAAAGACATTCATGTTAAATATTAAGCACCATGCACTAAGTCAATAATTGGCTCACTGTCTTTCTATCATATCCATTGAATATCATGTTATTCACATCCAACAAACAAGATGTAAGGGAAGTGAGTCAAACATTTGGCTTAGTACATGGTGCTTAATATTTATTGAGCATAATTTACTTAAGTTTTTAGCATGGTCATATATGTAAGGTTATAATATTTTGAAGATGTTATTTTTCGTTTTAATCATCATCCATTTTGAAGGTTATGGCAAAGTTAGACATCAAATTGGTGTATGATACCTACTTTTTTTATTTATGGGATAAGGGACCAATCTCTACGATATGATTACTAAAGTCTAAGAAGGCATACATGCTCTTTCCTACTCTGCTCTATTTTTTAACCTGTGACCTCTTAAGAAAAATTTATTGTTTATATTTGCTGGTTGGGAAAAATTGTTATGATTCTCTCTGTCTTAGTTTAATTCCCATAAATGACATGATCAATTTTGTCTCAAGAGTCCCTCAATGACCAATCAAATATATTTAGGCTTACATATAGAAGATAGGAAAAAACATGGTTATTGAACTAACCATGTAATTATAAAATGTTATAAAAATAAATTGTAAAATTTTAATGTTAAAATTAATGATAAACCCTTTAATACAAGTGAAGATTTATGATAGTAAAGTATTATTCATGACAATTGTCGATTGGGAAATTGATCTAATTCTAACTTTAGATTAGGACACGTATGAGGTAAGTTAGTAGAAAAGTTGCAAGTTCTCTATTAAAATAAGTGTTATTCTATTTAATTTTTTTTCCCTTTAGTTGAATAATCCTTCATCTTCCTTGAAAGTATTTATTTTAAACTATTTATTGAAGAAAAGATTTATTTTAACCCATTTATTGAAGAATTTGGTCCTTACCAAATTATTTTGGAGATATCTAATATTAACCATTTATTTCTGTTTCTTATATAACCTTAGTGCAAACGCTTCCTCGACCCTCTTAGGATTTGAATTCTGAGGAAGAGCCATGCCATCGTTCATCGATTTGGCCTGTAAATAACACAAAGAGCCTCTAAATTCAAGACAAAATCTAAAAAAGTATTTCTAGTATTTAAATTGGCGGGTTTCAGATAACGTTGTAAAACTTTTCATTCTTAATTTTGCTGTGATGGAAAGATTAACCTCATTTTCTAGATTGGTGGAGCATGGAATAAGGTTTTCAAATGATTAGCCTCTTCTTCTAATGTGGTGCGGCACGGCAGGGAATAGCCTTTCATTCTCACTCTACTTACTTCTTTTGCTAGCGTGGCGTAACATGGAATATCCTTCCAAATCTTATTCTTGCTGCGATGGAATGATTGTCCTCCTTTTCTAGCTAGTTGTAACAGCTAATAATCTCTTCATTCTTTTTCTTGCAGTTGCTACAAAATCAGAGAGCACACTAATATCCTGCAATAATTATTCTACGAGGGTCAAAGGAAGCATGGCAGAAGAAGCTGTTGTTAGCGCGCTTATAAGCAAATTTATTCCTCTTGTCGCAGACAAACTCTCCCAAGAGGTATCTCTGATTGTTAATTTCAAAAAGGATTTTGAATTTTTTCGTGAGCAGCTTCTTTCCATTCAATGTCTTTTGAAGGACGCCGGAGAGAAAAGGAACTCCAGTTTAGTGGCCCATTGGCTTGAGAGTCTTGAGGATTTTGTTGACGATGCTGAGTACCTTGTGGAGGAATGTGTGGCAGCTGATAACATCTCTGCCAAACTGAAATTACGGCTAAAGATGGGCCGCAAAATTAGGGGATTAAAGGAGCGACTCAAGGAGATCCAACGGGTCAATGCTGAAAATCTCAAGTTGCTTGCTTCTGCTTTAGATGTGAATGCTCAAGGTCAGGTAAGGCATGCAGATAGTTTTATAGAAAGGCGGCAAAGATCATCTGCTCGTCTTCAAGAATCACAGATTGTGGGCATGGGCAGCGATATTCAAGTGATTACTGAATGGATATTGAAGGAAGATAGCCATCCAGTCATTGCCGTTGTGGGCATGGGAGGGCAGGGCAAAACTCTTCTGCTCCAACACGTTTTCAACAGCGAAGTGGTCCATAAACGCTTCGACTGTCATGTTTGGTTAGCAGTTTCTCAGAAATTCGTTGCTACAGAACTGCTCCGTGATATGGTGAAGCAATTTGAGCGAAATGAGAGAGCCAAGCACTTCGAAGGAAACGACGAAAGTTTGGCCAACCGGCAAAATGATAAAAAAGGGGCCGACGAGCTAGATGATAGAATGTTGATGAACCTAAGCGAGCAGGAGCTTAGAGAGAAGATTGATAAATTTTTAGATAAAAAAAGCTGTCTATTTGCTGTTGATGACGTGTGGGACAGATATGCTTGGCAGGACATTGGTTTGCCATCCAGAACCAAAGATAAGGTTGTGGTGACAACACGCGACGAAAATGTCGCAAAGTACTTGCGGGCTGGAGATCAAATTCTCCACAAAAATAGTTTATCAGAAGAAGACAGTTGGCGCTTATTCTGCGTCCATGCTTTCCCAGATGATCCACACCAGTGTCCCAAGGCAGTGGAGAGGATAGCCCGCGAAATTGTAAACAAATGCGGCGGACTGCCCCTTGCCACAAAAACAATAGGAGCTCATATGGCAAGTCTGCCAAGTGATATTCCTAATAAATGGGAAGATAGCCTTCTTCATCTAAATACATGTGGCATGAGCGATCGCGTTATGCCGTCATTGAAGTTCAGCTACGAGGCTTTGACTCATCATCTAAAGCCTTGTTTTCTTTACTGCTCTGTTTATCCCAAGAATACTGAAATAGAGTCTGATTGTTTAGTGCATGCATGGATTGCTCAGGGATTTGTTTCTGTGCAATTACAAGAAGCATATGATGTAGGTTGCTCCTACATGGAAGAACTTATTGATCGATGCCTGATCGAAGTCTCACAGGTTGGTTGGAATGGGCGAGTAAACAGTTGCAAAATGCACGACTTGCTGCATGATTTAGCTGTTTCCGAGCAAACTAAAAGTTTGATAAAACCTGGCGGACAATTAGAAAGCATGCCAGCGGAAGAGTGCCGAGAATTGCGTAGAATTTCATTGATGAAAAATGAGATCTCTACAATAAAAAAGGGCATCCAGTATCCACGGCTCCGAAGTCTATTGCTATCTGATAATCGCCCTCTTACATCAATCTCCCCTAGTTTTTTTGACAATATGAGATATCTGCGTGTGTTAGATTTAAGGAGAACTTCCATCACATCATTGCCCGAATCTATTGGAAATTTAAAGCTTTTAAAGTATCTGAATTTATCAGGGACGAAGATTCAGGAACTGCCCAAGTCCTTGAGTGGTCTCCGGCAACTGCAGTTTCTGGATGTTAGTAGGACCAATGTTCAAAGGCTGCATGAAGGGATAGAGAAGCAAAAGCATATGCTACATTTGAATTTACCGCGGTGGTGGAGATTAAAATGCCCTGTGGGTATATCTAAGCTCATCTATCTACAGACATTGAATGGTGTCACTTTCGATGTTGGAGAGTCACGCAGTGCCAGTGCCTTGCAATTGAGGGATCTCAAAGGATTGACCCTTCTCCAACACCTATCAATAGTCTTTACATCAAATAGTGATGCTGTTAGAGTGGAGGACGAGGGGACTTTTCGGGGCATGACAAAGATGCGGACCCTACATGTTCAAAGTGATTTTGGTGGGACCCTTCATCTTCCAACGGACATGGAGGCCATGCAACGCCTTGAAATTGTTCATCTTCAGCATTGCGAGGTTCCTAAGTGGATTTTTCAGCTTCAGAATCTCATGGAGCTATCATTAGAAGGGCCGGAACATAGCTCCAGTGCAGATTTTAGAGGGTTAGAAAAGATTCCCAATCTGAAAATGCTACGCTTGTGGTTCAATAACAATCCAGATTTCATTGAATTTCCAAATGAGTTTGGGGAAGCAGGGGCATTTCCCAAACTGGAAGAGTTAGTCATATTTGGTTTTCTGCATTTGAAAAGCATTCCCTCGTTCCAGGAGGATGCAATGCCGAAATTGAAGTGTTTGAGAATCTTTGGGTGCATCCCCTTGGGGAATATGCCGGAAGGATTAATGAAGCTGAGGAATCTTAAAGAAGTAGAAGTAGAGATGCAGGTCTTTGCTGATGTGGAGCACTTCGAGTACACGAAAAGCCATTGTTGGCAAAGTTTTAAAGACCGCGGAATTAAGATCAAAGTGGAAGTATGCCAACGGTACCCGGAATTAAGATTAAGAGTGGTGTGAGACGTGGAGGATATGAACGATGATTAGAGATAAGATAGGATTGTGTAAATGTAATGAATATTGTTTTATCTATTGTCGTATCTTTGTCATAAATATTGTTTTTTGTAGGACAAACATTAAACTTAAAACTTAAGTTTAAAGACAAACATTAAACTTATTTTATTTTGAAACCATTTTCCAAGTATCCGTACTGAAACCAATAGACAAGGAAGAGTGAAGACTTCAGATAATAAATTATTGTGGGTGTCTATAAATCATTGTTAATTCCTCTAGGATTTCAAGGTATTTAACGTGTTCACATTTTTATAGAAATATCAGTGTCATATAAAGGCGTTTGCAGTGTGTTTAAGGCGCTGTAATTTAAAATCGTTTAAGGGAGATGTGAAAATTTTATATGTAATTTAATTTTTTTTTTTTCTCATCTTTGTGATTTTTCTCCTATATATAAAGAATGTTAATTTATAAGTATTTACAATATTGATTTTAATTGTAATTTAAATTGAAGTTTTAATGTTTATAAGATAATAGTGAGTGATTAAAATTTTTATTATTATTTTAAAAAAACCAATGTAAAACAAATATACTTTGATTTGTAATTTAAATGGAAGTTTTAATGTTCATAAGATAATAATGAGTGATTAAAATTTTTATTATTATTTAAAAAGAAATCAATGTAAAACAAATATGCTTTGATTTGTAATTTAAATTGAAGTTTTAATGCTTATAAGATAATAATGAGTGATTAAAATTTTTATTATTATTAAAAAAAATCAATGTAAAACAAATATGATTTGATATTTAAGAATATTTATTTTCAATATTTTGGAAGCTTTTCATAGTATTTATTATTATATTATTGTTTTTTTTATTATTTAAGTAGTTTTATTTTATAATTATTTTTTAAATTTACAATAAAATTAAGCGAACTTGTCATTATTAAAATAAAATGTATTTTTTTGTCTTTTAAAGTAAATTTAATTTACCTAAATTTAAAGTAATGAATATCTATATAAATTATAAATAAATATTTTTGCTTCTAGCATAAATAATAATCTTAGAAAATAAAAGAGGACATTCATATGACATATGAAAGAGGGAGTGGGCGCAAGAGGGCAATAGCAATGGCAGTTTCCTCAGAGTTTTAGTTTTATTGTTTGTGCACACACCCTACAAACATGTGGAGTTTCTATCGGATAATGATTGTGTTTTATCAACTTTTTATGTATAACATACAATTATTTGTCTTGTTTTTTAGCGCTTTTGACCTTCCTTTTCCTACTGGGTTTTCAAGGGTTTTGTTGGGGCTTTGAGTGGTTTGTGTTGGAGGTCATTGTCCAAAATTTATTCAAACATGGGAAGGAGTTTCCCCCATCTAAGGTGGATAAGGTTTCTCTAGATTATGCCGTGGACACCTCATATTTTCAGGCCATTTGGGCCCAACAGGCATCTTCTAGTCACAAGACTCAGGATGGGAGGGCTCTTAGCTAGTTTCAATTAGATTTCTCAACTTCATTAGGTTTCTTAGCCCCATGTATCACAATGCCCCTTACACCTAGCAGTAATTTACCATTTTATGTTGTTGATTTTCAATTGGATAGGGGTTCGGTGGTAATGTCATTGTCAAGGGTTCCCAAGGGATTTTGTTGCTTCCATGAAGCGTTGATTATTCTGTGTCGTTGGTTTCTTAGTCACAGTTCAAAGAACCCTATGATTTGGGGTTTGGTCCCCATTGTTCTATTACTTTCCCTGGTGTATTAGAGGGTCATGGTTACAATGAAGTCCTTCTCTTCCCCAAGGTGAACCATACACTTTTCCCACTACACATTCCTTCAAACATCCCTACAATGAGCAGTGCTTTGACCTAAGAAAATGACGAGAGGTCGCTTAATGAGGGTCTTAATTCTTAAAATCTAGGTAAAGTTTCATTTTCTGCCTCTGTTGGAGGCCTTGACAGAAAAGGATAGAGTACAATTCATTGAAATTGATAAAAGGAACATTGTGTGAAACAAATTGATGAATTACAGATGGTTTTGTCTCTAAGCACAAATATTTCTTTATAGAAGGAATATGACCTTAGTTGGACCTCACTGGTGGGTCGAATCAGGGAGAAAGCTTATCTCTCCTTTTCTCACAACCTCGGGGGAATCAAAGGTGAGGTTGGTACTTAAAAACCCCTTGTTTGTGCAGTTTTTAGCCAAGGGGTGGATTCACCTCATCTTATAGGATGATCTGGATGCTGTAGGTTTTAACCTCGTACAAAAATTACCTGCATATGAATTCTAAAACACAGAAAATAAACAATGTGAGAGCATAACACATAAAACACATATACATAGAGATTTTCCCCTGGATCCCAAAATCAGGACTACCAGCTTGATTTTTCATTATATTCCTTTCAATGTTATAATACATATTTATACATGCTGAAGCATCCAATACCGTGGACCGAAAACCATCGTCTCCAAAACCATGGACCAAGAACCATCGTGTCCAAAAACATGTGCAAAAATGATGCACAAAACCATAGGTGGGTCCGCCCAATCTAACATAGGTTCCAAAACCAAAATTTTCTGGAGCGCTGCCTCGGACCCCATAAAGTGGGGTTACGAGTACCCTCAAATCCCCTGTGATCCCCCCGCTACACAATCGGCGCAACAAAGGGGGGGATCCGCCCCCTTCTAACCCCCCGGTTAACTACGTGGGCTAGTCGTGGAAAGAATATAACACAACCCAACATTCTCCCACTTGTTGTTTTCTTTCCATAGGGGGCCACAAGAGAGCTTAGTCATTTTTCTAACCCTGAAATGCCCATTATCTCTCTACACCAAGAGAACTTCTCAGAGCTCACAGATTTTGTCAATGCATCTGCAGTATTCTTCAAAGTGTCCACCTTTACCAGCAACACCTTTTTGTCTTCTATCATATCCCTCACAAAGTGATACTGAACATCAATGTGCTTTGTCTTTGAATGATAAGCAGGGTTCTTTGCCAAGAAAATTGCACTTTGGCTGTCACAGTCTATCCTTATAGCTCCCTGTACTAACCCCATACTTGAACACAATCTCTGCAACCAAACTGCTTCCTTGCTTGCATGAGTGGCTGCCATGTATTCTGCCTCTGTAGTTGATAGTGCCACTATAGATTGTTTCTTACTCATCCAACTGATTGCACCTCCAAATAGGTTAAAGACATACCCACTTGTAGATCTTCTCTGATCCAAATCTCTAGACTAGTCTATATCAACAAAGCCACGAATATCCAACATTCTATCCAATCCTCATCTTCCTTGGTAGCAAAAACCATAATCACTAGTGCCACGCAAATACCTGAAAACCCGCTCCACTGTAGTCCAATGCTCCTTCCGTGGTTTTGACATAAACCTGCTCAATACTCCCACTGCATGTGCAATGTCTGGTCTAGTACAGACCATTGCATACATCAGGCTACTGACTGCACTTGCATATGGAACACGGGACATGTCCTCTTCCTCTTCTTGTGTCTTGGGACACTGTTCAGCAGATAACTTTACACCTACAAAAATAGCAACCTTCACCGGTTTACTATCCTAAATATTAAATATTTGCAGTATTGTCTCGACATACTTCCTCTAGTTTAACCAAAGCTTCCTCTTTTCCCGATATCTTTTAATTTCCATGCCCAAAATATAGTTTGCAACACCAAGGTCTTTCATGTCGAATTTGGAGGACAATTGGGTCTTCAAATCCTGGATAATTTCTTTGTCATTTCCAACCAGCAACATATCATCCACATACAAGAGCAAATAAATAACATGGTCACCAATTAATTTAAAATATACATGATCCAGGTGGATATTGGTGGCCACCCGCCAATTCCACTTGGACCCCCACCATTTCTTCTTTCAGTTTTTCAGTTTGCTTAATTATAGCACAATTTACTATTTTTAACAGTTTTTTGGGTCCTAAGCTTTCAGAGCCGTTTTGAGGCCCTAAACGACGTTTTTTTGGGAAATCTACGCCATTGATTTTTATCTAAAATGGTCTTTTCTGTCGTATTCCTCAGAGATATCTTTCGAACGCGCTATCATGCGTGTCAAATGGAGATAATATGACCAAGTCATGACCCCTGGAAGTTGGTTGTCCAACTCACCCCAACGAGGCCCATAAACTCTTGGTGTTACATCTCCCCGGGTTAGGGTTTTGGTTGTTTAGGGTTTTCTCTTATTGTTCATTAATAAAAAGGCCCTTGAGCCTCATTGTAAGACAGTTCAGAGACATGTAGCCACCACATCTCTTCCACAAATATTGCCTTGTAGAAGGTGGAGGGCTTTAGTTGGACCTCGGTGGTGGGCTGAATCAGGGGAAGAAAGTTTGGATATTTTTTTTGCATGACCTGGGGGGAATCAGAGGTGAGGTTGGCGTATGCAAACCCCTTATCCATGTGAGTTTTAGTCAAGGGGTGGATTCACCTTATCTTATTGGATGAACTTAATGTTAAAGGCGTTCTAGGTAGGGTTTGGAAGGTGGACTCTACGTGAGTCATGTTAAAGCCTTGGACTCTCCTTTTCAACACTAGGTGTGAGCATTCTAATATTGTCTCTATATCATTAATATATTGGGCCTTTCAGTGCATTTGTGGCATAAGCTTATCTTCATGGATATTGGGATTATGTTGGGGATCTATCTTGGGATTCATCCTATATTAACTATGGTGACATGTCTTTGGCCCACATTCTCACCAGTGTTGATCTTCAAGGAAGGATTTCGAGCTCGATCAAAATGGGCCCTATTGTTGTGCCACTAATTCTTGATTACGATTGCATCCCATTCAGATGTCAGAGGTGCCATAAACTTGGCTCGCTTTAAAAAGAGCATGTGATCCCTATGCGAAAAAAGGTGAATTGATTTAGAGTGCCATCAATGGGCGTTAATGAGGAGAAGGTTCTCTCTCCGAAGCAAATGGTGTCATCTTTTGGCTTGCACTCTCGGTGATCTAGGAGGATTGATCTAGAAGAATCTAGGAGGATTAATCTAGGAGGTTCCAGGAGAATTGATCTAGGAGGATCTTGGAGGATTGATCCAGTTGGATCTTCAAAAAAGTACCAGTGGCATAATAAAAGGCTAAAACTTCAAAGTGGTAGAATCTCTACAAACTTAGAATAATGTCGAAGTGCTCATTGTCCTGATTCCAATGGTGTGAACGACACTCGAATCCGAGCTTGTATGTAGAAGTTAGAGAAAGTCAAAGTTCAAGTTTGACTTGTCCAGGTGGTAGGATGAGCTGACGTGGAAACAGTTTCAGCAAATGGGGAAGCGCTAAGTGGCAGACTGCCATTGGGTCTCGCATATCGCATATTGTGGAAAGAAATGGTCACAACTTAATAGAATTGACCCCAGCATTTCCGATTTGCAATTTGCGATATCGCAATCGCAGATTGGGGGAGTTAACAAATCATCCCCTGGAAAAGCCAAGTGCGATGTAATATATCGTAATCGTAGAGTCAGGTTATGATTTTTGATATTGCAATCGTACATTGCAGAATGCTAAGGAATTGTCCCCTAGAGCAGTTGGGGTTTTGATTGTGATAATCGCAATCAAATATCGTACCAATACCCCGTTGATATACATGTTACTGAGGGACTCCGCTGATGCAATTTGTGGACACGATACCATTTCAGAGTTGTAGCCTATAACCCGTCGGGTCCCCTAGTTCACCAAATCGCATATCGTTATGCGCTAAGTCCTGTATATAAGAATCACCCCTGACTAGCCGATTGCGATTTGCGAAATCTTTCCTCGGATCCGAAAATTTATGTGGTTTGGTTAATAATTCTACCAGGTCCACCTTATCACAGATCGATCATCGCTTAATATAAAGGTACAAGGTTTATCTGCTGGTTTAAATCTGTTAAAAACACCATTTGAAGTGTTAAATGCACAGTTAAATAATTAAGCGGGAAATAGACAATGGGAACTATTTTCTAGTGGTTTTTTTACTGTGTTTAAAGAGGTTGTTACGTGCACACTATTCAGGGACTAAGGTTCTTGGTTGTTGAAACCAATGACCTAAATTTATCATTTCAGCTTAAACTTGGTCTATTGTTTAAACTACTCGGATTATGAAGGATCCTGCCATACCAGCATATAAATTGGGCTATCCGCACAACAAGTGGGGGGGAGAGTAGCGAGCAACGCATATTTGCAGAGCAGGGCAGTGGCACCTGCTCCTGGAAAGTGGTCGGAATCGTTCTTCAACAATCAGGAGTTTCCGAGAGAGTGCAGAAGGCCTGATTATCCGAATTGGGTGTTCAGATAGGTGTTTTTGCACGATTTTTCACTAGGAAGTAAGTGGTGTTGTCTCTTTCTATAGTTGGTCTCAATTTGCCATATATATTCCAGATTGGAGGTATAAGGATTTCTATGTAAAAATCTACTTGGACTTCTCTCTTTTCATGCCATTTAATGAATGAAGGCCTCCCCACTATTGAGCATGGCCCGAAGATGTATCCCAAGTTGGATGAACTCTGTAATAAAATCTGTGTGTGTCTTGATGTCATGTGTGATTATTTCTCTTTTATCTTCATTTTATATGCTTATGTTCTATGGTTTTTAAGGTGCTTAGTTTCATGTAATTCTGATGCATCTATAAACAAATAAATCCTGAATCAAGTGGTATCAGAGCAGGGCTTAGTTGATGCAAATTGCAATGAGAGCGCTAACCAGAGATCAGCCTCAAAGGACGTGCATCATGAAGAGTAGACATGGTGGATGTCGAAGCTCATTGGGAAGAGATGCGGTCTTATTGCTGTTAATAATTGCGAGCATGAATAACCGAGTGTGCAGCCATGTAGAGTGACAAAGGAATGCATGAGACCTTCCTACGAATGTCCAAAATGGTGGACATCATGGATGAAGCATATGAGAAGAAAAGAGAGAAGGAGACAGAGAGATCGAAGAGAAATGTGTCATTCACATCTTTCGATGTTTGTGCATTCTATTCATTGCCTTCCTCGAATGAGGAGACTAACCAGAGGCTTCAAGAAGAGAACGTTGAATCAAGAAGGCTCCTACGAGAAGATAAAGAGGAGAGGCAAAGATTGCAGCTTCAATTGCGAACCATAGATGAGGCCCTGGAGGAGTTGAAGCACAATGACTAGAGTCTGCAAGCATATCTTTCTGGATTAAGGAGGCTTCTACAGGAAGAGGAAGAGGAGAAATAGAGGCTACTACGCTAGCTGCAAGCTAAGGAGGAGGCCTTTGAGAAGCTACAGCATGACCCTTGTGAGGTAAAAAGTAATTCTCTGAATTCATGTACATTTCTTGATGATGATGATTTCGCTATTTTTGAAAATCATATCAAAAGAATTGGCTCCAAACTTCTACGAAGAATGGGATATTAAGGGAAGGGCCTTGGCATTAATGGCCAAGGCATCATAAACCCCATCAAAGTAGAGGAATTACCCTGTCAGGCCGGACTTGGGTATGTCAGGAAGGAATTTGGGGAATGCGCCAAAACATCCAGCGAACCACCAACAACTGATGATGAGAAACCCTCATTAGTCCTTTCCAACTCGACAATGGAGGTAAAAGATATTGATTTCCCTTCAGTTTCATCTTCACATAGTATAATTTTTGTTGGAAATGTGGAGATACCATTTACAGGGACAAATGAGAGACTCCTTACCAGGATGAGGTATAAGGAAGAAGAAGGACTTGGTTTTAAAACCAAGGCATAACTCAACCATTAGAGGTTGAGCAAAGACCTAAATTTTCAAGATTGGGGTGCACTGAAGGACAATGCTCAAAGATGTCAGAAGCTTCCACGACATTGTTGAAATAGTCAAGGAAAGAGGATGATGGGAATACATCACCATCAACCTATGGAAATATGCATTGCGGAGAAAGAGCTGAGGAAAGCTCTTTTTCCCATGATCATACCAAAGACCAACAAGAAACGTATAACCAATCTCAGTATTCTAATGTTCATTTTGATTACAATCGTATTGTTAATAATGAATGAAAATAATGGCATAAAAGAACTTGCATTTTTTGTGGATTTCCATAATGATTCCCCCATCATTGACATGAAACGAGGAATAAAACAGAATGAAATGAATAGGATCCAAGACTGTAGCAAAAGTAAGACAATATATAGGAAATAGACTGTAGATAGGACTTCTCTTGAACATCAGTGACACGACTCCAGATTGTGGTAGCATTTGATTCAACATAAGACTAATAATCATGATGACAGAATAGAAAAGTCAGATGAGAGGCAAAAATGGATCAGCCAAACCTGGGAGGACAAGTGACTGAGTACATATATCCCAAGCCTGACACGAGAAGTAGATGAGTGTCACATTTAAGAGCCACATGCTGCATATAAAAGGGATGTTTCACTTTCATTTTTCCTCGCTATTTCTAGCGAGTATCCCAATTATTTTTAATCACAAGCTTGAAGGGGATAGCATATGCTTGTCGTGTAAGTTCATTCTTCGAATGAATCCATCCTAGTAAGTTTTACGATTCCTAGGAAGGAGAAACTCAGTCTCGTCATGGTGACGAGTCTTTTGTCGTAAATTTTTTTAACGAGCCCAACAGAAGAATAAATCAATGTCTTTTTCATGTTTAGAGAATTTGAAAAAGAGACAAAAAAGAAAACTCCATCATTTCCTTTTTCATAATTTGTCTCTCGAACCCAAAAAGGTAGAAAACAATATTCGAGAGAACCTCTTGACCATATCGACCAAGGTGTACCTTTTTCTCAAATAGTCAATCTCAGCCCAAAAAAGGGGTAAACATGTATTGAGATGATGTTAATTCATTTAATTTAATGAGTTTGAAAAGACAAGTACTCGACAATATTTTCATGTTTCAAAAGTCAGAAAAGAGCTTAAAGATGACTCGTCCTAGAGGAATGAGTAATAAAAAAGGTAGCAATTAGTTCTAGTAATGATGGAATTGCTCAAAAGATGTAATGGTCAATAAGTTGGCTAATAATACCACTCATTGTAGATGTTCCTCGGAAAAGAGTAACACAACCAAGTGAAATCGTATGATCGGCCAAAGAGATGGTGACGATGGAATCAAAAAACCAAGGCTCATCTGGAAAAACAGGCTGATAAAAAGGGTGGTCACGAGATATAAAGTGGTAATGGTTTCTTTTTTACACATGCTTGAAACATCAGAAACTATGCTTGAGTATACTTAAAGATGGTTTCATTTTTCCACAAGCTTTAAATATGAGAAAAAACTATGCTTGGATTTGGTTTCATTTTTACACAAGCTTGAAACACAGATAAACTATGCTTGAGATAATTTTTCACGCACCCGACATAATGACTCTATTCAAGGTACATGCCCCCAAGCTTCATTTCATTCAAGAAAGTCGATGGAATGAAGGTTCACTTACGAGATCAAGCGAAAGACTCGACTAGGATTTTACGAGATCTAATCAAAGACTCGAGTTGGAAGGGGATTTGTTTCATATTTTAATGAGCTTGACACAGGAAAAGAACCATGCTCATGAAAACCGATTTCATTTTTTAACAAGGTTGACACAGTAAAAGAACTATCCTCATGACACTTATTTCATTTTTAAATGAGGTTGACATAGTAAAAGAACCATTCTCATATCCTTTGTTTCATTTTTTAAGGAGCTTGACACAAGACAAGGAACTCTGCTCCATGGTCCTTGTTTCATTTTTTAACAAGCTTGTCACAAGACAAGGAACTCTACTCCAAGATCGTTGATCACAAACAAAAAGAGGCCATGTCTTCCAAGAGGTTCTCATCAGATGGGAGAACAACACTCTAGAAGGGATTGTAGAAATTCTCACTATAGATCAACAAATTATGCAATATACTAAAGAAAAATACAAGATCTACTTCTACAACAAACTTGCGGAAGTTTAATCGAATATGAGCAAGATCAATTAGAACACAGATAACAGATGAAGAGAAATAATACGCATGAAACACAAAAGAATAATTTTGGGGAAAACATCAGCCTAAAACCCCAATCTCTGTATTATCATACAAGTGGAAATATAGTCCAGATTACACAAAGCATTAGCTCACAAGCTATCCTGCTCTCAGTACAATCCCTCTGCTGCTCATAGACAGTCAAAGGATTCTCACAAACCTTCTCCTCTACCCTCCAAGCCTCCTATTTCCTTGTGCAGTTTTTCCTGGGGTCCAGTGCTTCCACTTGTGTGAATTCCCACCTCACACTGCTCACTTGGCTCAGTAGTAACTGCGCAATCCTAAAGGAGATAATTCCTTCTGCATGGATGAGTTTCCTATATAGGAAAAATCCTCCAACTGATAGTACACCATCCCTTCCTCTGATCTCAACTGGGTCTCTGACTAAACTGACATGCATGAGTTATTTATGAGAGAATATTCAGTTATCTGGAGAGCAACAGTTACATGCATTCAAGCATTAACTAACTGAACTCACAATTAATTCTACAAACTGTTAGAACTAATCTAACTGGACTTAACTCAGTTAATTGAGCTAACTTATTACAACTCAAAGTACAACTCATCCTCATATCCTTAACTAAGGGATACAATCCTCAACCAATGGAGAAACTATTGCACGTCTTCACATAGACTTCATGTTTGATTTTATCCAACTAATTAACTCAAGATGAATTAATTAATTATTAATCAAACAGTTGTTAAGAACAAGTTCGAATTTTACTTTTCAATTTTAGTTTACGGACTAACTAAAATTGGAGTCCATCCCGAAATGCTATTTATAGCAATGTTATTTTTAGCACTTCCATTTTTCATTCGTTTTTGCTGTGTCCAACACTGGTACCCGAACTGCTATTTATAGCAATGCTATTATCATTTCTATTTTTAGCATTTCATGTTGCTATTTTCAACGCTCCCTCTCAACAAGAAAGGCATTCAACTCAAACCCAATCCTGAACCTTTGGAATGTTCTGCATGCAACACTTCTTCCTAGTGTTATTGCTCCAGCAACTCTAGAAACAAAAAAAAAACTCCCAACTGACCTCTCTGTTGGGCTAGAAACATCCTCCGATGCTAAAGCTCCCTTTGTCGCTGACAAGTGCTCCCTCTCTAACCTCTGATCTGCTACAACACTCCATGCATCTCGCATCGTTGCACACCTCTCTGTGCCATCCTGCACTGGTGCAACACTCCTATGCCTCTTGCATTGCTGCAGCTTGCTAGCTCTGCACAGTCTTGGGACTCCTGTACGGTAGCTCTCTCTGTTGCTCCATCCACATCTGTCTCTACCCACTCAGCCAATCCTGCTACTCCTCGTCGGGGCTCCCATAGCAAGGTCTAATCAAAGAGGTTGGGTACCTCAATGATCCCGCCCCTATTCCAGCCTTCTTGGGACTGTCACTCCACATCGCCCCACCTCCCATCTGGAGGTATGGATGCATGTGATCCCTCTGCCCACTTGGCTCGAAATTTCCCCCTCCTGAAGGTCTCTGCATGAGTGGATGCCTCCCCTCGGTCTCCTCACAGCTTCCCCAGTTGTGGCTGCTCCACAACCTCCTGAAGCTGCTTCACCAATCGTGGCTCCTCCATAATTGTCTGAGACTTCTTCTAGCACTGCATGTTGAGAGGTAATGTACTCTCCCTCTCAACCACCAAGTCTCCATTAGTTGCCTTGCTCCTCAAGGCTTTGCATGCATCTTGAACCTCAAGAGCATATAGGTTCTTGACTCGTGAACCGATCTGCTTCACTTGTCTCATGGTGATGTGTCGAAGGAAAACATTTCCCTTACTGAAGACTACATCATAGCCTTTGTCTTCCAGTGTTGCGATCCACACCAAATTTTTCCTTAGTCCTGGTACATACTGACATTGGTTGAGGTAATGCGAGCTCCATGCTCCCTCTAAAAAACAACCATGCCTACACTTGAGAAACTATGCTTTTCATCATTACCCATCGCTACGAGTATCTAGAGATCTTTCTCCTCCAAGGTACTGAACAAACTCTTGTCATCGTTCATGTGGAAAGAAGCTCCACTGTCAAAAAACCAACCACATCCCACCATAAATGAAACCATGCATGTGAAGAGGGTGAAATCCAACTTGAATTGTGAGGCCAATGCCTCACCTTCAGCTCCTTCCTTGGATCCCATCTTGGATTTCTTCAGTGGACAATTTGTAGCAAAATGGCCGACCTCATGACAATGAAAGCATCGCACTTTCGATTTGTCAAACTTCTTCCCACCATGGGAAGAACTCAATTTGGGATGAGAATCCTTCTCCTTCCCTTTCTTCACCTTATTCACTAAGGCACAATTTTCTTCATCCTCCTTGGATGAAGAACCATCTTTGGTGCTTCTTCTTATCTCCTCCTGCATCAGATCTGGCCAAAGTCGTTCCCAATCTGGCAGTTTCTCTCTTCCATTTATTGAGTCTTGGTAGCTATGCCAACTCTTAGGAAGACCGAGGAGACCAAGATTCACCATGTCATCATTAGATATCGTGATCCCTACACTTCCAAGATCATCCTTGCAGGTGGTGAGCTTGTTCAGATATGTAGAGATCGTGTCTCGCTTTTCACACTTGATTTTCCGAAGCTTGTCTTTCAGCGCTAGCTTCCTCTAATCACTGTTGTTCTGATATAGATCTTTCAATGTTTTCCACATCTAAAATAGTGTCTCCTTCCGATGGAGACTCGAGACTATGTGGTCTCGAACTCCCTCCAGAAGGATTCTCCTTACTCTAGCCACACATTTCTTCCATTCCGTCAATTCTGTAGCATTAGCCGGTACGGGCTTGGGGACTTCTTGATGAATGAAGTCCTTTAGACCATTATCTTGTAATACTACTTCCATGCGATCCTTCCAGGCTGTATAATTCGAGTTGCCATCAAGGGCATACTCGAGCCTTAAACCGTTGGATGCCATTAGTGAAATTGAGATGTGATAAGAACACGATTTCTATATTTAGGAACTTCAAACTTTGAACTTCTTCCTTCTTGTATACATTTCTCTCCTTTGATCACCTTTGCTCTGATACCATGTAGAAATTCTCACTGTAGATCAATAGATTATGCAATATACTAAAGCAAAATACAAGATCTACTTCTACAACAAACTTGCGGAAGCTTAATCGAATATGAAAAAGATCAATTAGAACACATATAATAGATGAAGGAGAAAGCATACACATGAAACATAGAAGAATAATCCTGGGGAAAGCCTCAGCCTAAAACTCCAATCTCTGTATTATCATACAAGTGGAAATATAGTCTAGATTACACAAAGCATTAGCTCACAAGCTATCCTGCTCTCAGTACAATCTCGCTGTTGCTCATAGATAGTCAAAGGCTTCTCACAAACCTTCTCTTCTGTCCTCCAAGCCTCCTATTTCCATGCGTAGTTTTTCCTGGGGTCCAGTGCTTCCACTTGTGTGAATTCCCACCTCACACTTGTCACTTGGCTCAGTAGTAATTGCGCAATTCTGAAGGAGATAATTCCTTCTGCATGGATGAGTTTCATGTATAGGAAAAATCCTCCAACTGATAGTACATTGTCCCTTCCTCTAATCTCAACGGGGTCTCTGACTGAACTGACATGCATGAGTTATTTATGAGAGAATATTCAGTTATCTGGAGAGCAGCAGTTACATGCATGCAAGCATTAACTAACTGAACTCACAATTAATTCTACAAACTGTTAGAACTAATCTAACTGGACTTAACTCAGTTAACTGAGCTAACTAATTACAACTCAAAGTACAACTCATCCTCATCTCCTTAACTAAGGGATAAAATCCTCAATCAATGGAGAAATTGTTGCATGTCTTCACATAGACTTCATGTTTGATTTTCTCCAACTAATTAACTCAAGATGAATTAATTAATTATTAATCAAACAACTGTTAATAAAAAATTTGAATTTTACTTCTCAATTTTAGTTCAGGGACTAACTAAAATTGGAATCCATCCCGAAATGCTATTTATAGCACTTCCATTTTTCATTCCTTGTTGCTATGTCCAACACTGGTACTCGAACTGCTATTTATAGCAATTCTATTTTTAGCATTTCTTGTTGCTATTTTCAACATGGATACATGTCGAGGGATCCAATGGAAAAATCGGGCTCCAATGCCCCCAATACATGATGTACTACATCACCTACTAGATCATCAGTAGATGTGGGCATAGAACAAGTGGCCAAGTAATTAACTTGTGGCACGGGTGATAGCGCTTGCATATGAGAACCATTTAGGGATGATGGTTGAGTGGGAGTTGATTTAGGACCAATGAATATAAGTCGATCAATGATCATAATACTTCCTTCATGTGGGAAACACATCACTCGAAAGAGGGAAGAAACAAGAGCTCCCATGATATAAACATAGTCATGGCCAAATGAGTAACGTATAGCCACAATCTCAGCATAAGGGTACAAATAGCCAAAGACCAACCATTTGGGAATGGGAAAAGATGAATATATAGGCAGGGGAAGGGAGTCAGGATCTCTCCAAAGATAGGAGAAGGCCCTCATTTCAAGGAAGTAGCTCATAAAGATAAGATCAAAAGGCCAAGTTGACAGAACTCAACCTCATCCACGCCAAACAACCTCCATCTCATTGTTCTCGAAGCCTCTAGATCACGAAGCTTCTTGTCCTCTTTGGGAAAAAATTCCTTTCAGGGATCGTCGTTGGTCTGCAAGCCAAAAGGGCAATGGCATCGCGGGTCTAGCATAGTGCAACTAGCGACCATCGTGTTTTTCAGTACCATGGAGCGATGACCCTCAAATTAGGGTTTTAGAGCCCTACTCTTCAGAGAAGGCTTGAGGAAAATTTTCCATCCATGTTTTAGGTAAGTTATGAGTTGCATATTTGGATGAGTACAATGCATGATGGTTATGTTTTGGGCACTTCGGGGTATGTCACAGGGAAGTGTGAGAGGCGTGACAAAATATTGTGTAACAAGAATATAAGGTAGATACTTTAAAATATTTTCTTCAAACTTGTATGAAATTGTTGCGAGATCAAAGGGTTGTAGAAAGACTTTAGGAATTGATAAATTCCTACGCATCTAAAGAAGTATCACATAGTTATATGATCAAAGTTAACAATTTACATAGACAGAAGAGAACTGGAAATGAAATGAGGCTTGGTGTACAAATAGGAGAATATGACATGGACCAAGTTATTTTAAATCTGGGATCTGAAGGTAATGTCCTAACATTAAAACATGGGAGTTAATGGGAAAACCGAAGTTGCAAGGGTCACCTATTTAGCTAAGAATGGCGAATCAACAAAATATTGTTCCTCTAGGAATATTATTAGGCATTATAGTGGACATTGAAGGGGTGTGCACTACTACTGATTTTGAAGTAATATAAATTGTGGATGACAATAACCTTTATCCTGCATTATTTGGACTAGATTGGGAATTTTCCAACATTGCTATAATAACCTTAAATAAGAGGAAAATGATATTTGAAAGCAACAATATGAGAGTGATCATTCCCTTAGATCCATCAGAAGGAGCAAGATACATTGAACTAGTTAAAGAGGAGTACAATGCAACTGATATAGATAACATCTATCATATGAAAGTAAAAGAACAAGACTATATCAACCCTACTGAAGACAAGTTAAGTTGGGAGTATGATAGTTCGTGTGCCTCATATTCAAAAGAAGAATTGGAAAATTGGTAAAACAGGTGACATGAAGTATCTAGGAGGCGATGTATGAGAATTACTAAAGAAGTTTGCTATATGGAAGCTGAGGTATGTGACTTAACTTTTTTATGATGGTTTGAGTTATATAAATAATTTTCTTGAATAATATGAAGAACAGGTACCAAAGTGTCAAAGATTGTTAGCTCTGGATATAGCCCTAAGAGCTACTCCTGCTAGATAGTGGGGTACACATAAGAAGAATATATTAACTTGGAAAGAATGTCAAAGGTTGATATGGATAAGGTTTGGTAAAGTAGAAATAGAGTTGGAAGATAAATATGATGGTTAGACTAATCCTATTGTAGAAAGGGCACATCAGGTCGAGTTCAGCACCCTATGGGAGGCCGATTGTGTTGATACTGAATAAGGACGGGACTTGGAGGCTCTCTATTTACTATCAGATGCTAAATGAAATCATTTTTTGGAATAGGTATCCAATCCCATGGATTGATGAACTTTTGGAATAGCTCAAGGGGGCCAAATATTTCAGCAAGATTTACTGGAATTCCAGTTATCACTAGGTAACAATAAAACCCTTCGATGTGTGGAAGAATGCCTTCAAATTCAAGGAGGGCCATTTCGAATGGCTGGTCATGCCTTTCAGGTTGACGAAAGCCCCCATAACCTTCATGAGGTTGATGGATGAGACCTTGTGGCCCTTCAACAACTCGTTCATGGTAGTGTATTTGGATGACATCCAGATCTTTAGCTAGAATAAGGAAGAGAACCTACATCATATATGACAGGTCCTCCAAACCCTATGACAACACAAATTGTGTGCCAATTTGGAGAAATGCACTTTTGGTATGATCTAAGTTCAATATCTAGGGTATATCATTGCTGAGCAGGGTGTGCATGTGGACCCATCCAAGATACAAGTTACTTGGGATTGTCCAGCCCCAACCACTCTAACAGAGTTCCACATCTTTCTGGGTCTTGCCAATTTCTACCACAGGTTTGTGTTGGGATTCTCTCATACCACTTGGCCTTTGAGACAAGTCACCAAGGGAAAAGCGAAAGAAAATTTATTTTGGTATGAATCCAAATATAAGGAATTTTCTGAGTGGAAGCATCACCTCTTCTCTACACCAATGCTCACATTACCAAACCTACAACAACCATTTTAAATTGAGGTAGATGCCTCTGACTATGCTATTAGTGCAGTTCTTACCTAGTAGGGATATCCAGTGCATATCATAGTGAGACACTTTCAGATACAGTCTGAAAGTATCCCACCTATGACAAAGAGATGCATTCCACTATGTAGGCTTTATGATAATGGAAGCATTAAATTATGGGGAAGGAAATGGTCATCCACACAGACCACCGAACCCTATAGTTCATACAGACATAAGGAAACTTGCAGAATGATCGCCATCTAAATTTTCCACGTATATGCAACAGTTCCATTTGAACATCAAGTACAAGAAGGGAAACACCAATAATGTTATAGACTTCCTTAGTTGACCACCAATTATGGCACTGACCACCGTGCTTGACTCTTGTGGACACAAGACTTCGGGATGGCTACATCTTTACCAAATTGATCCATAATTCATCACCACATACCAGATGCTCCTTGAAGGTAAGAAATTTCCAAACTTCCACCTCGAGGGAGCACTGTTATGCCACCTAGGACACCTTTGTGCTCCTTCAAGCAAGCATACTAAGATTATTTTGGAGGTGCACTATATTCAGGTTGTTGGACATCTTGGGGTAGAGAAAATAGTGGTAGTGTTGCAGAAGTATTTTTATTGGACAAACCTTAGACAAGATGTTGGGAAGTACATCTGATCCTGCACTGTCTGATCCATTGCCAAATCTACAATAAAAAATCAAGGCCTGTATACTCCTTTGCCTACTCCTAGCTGGACCTTGGAATCCATCTCTATCGATCACATGTTGAACCTTCTTTCTACCAAGCATGGCAATGAATGTGTTTTCGCGATCATCAACAAATTCTCCAGGATGGCTATTATGACAACTTGCAAGAAGAGTGTCATAGAAAAATTCACTGCTAAACTCGTCTTTGAACGAGTATGGGTACACTTTGGGATCTCACAGTCCATTATTTTTTATCAAGAGAACAGGTTCCTAAGTACATTTTATTCAAGCCTCTGATCATTATTGGATATCAAACTCACTAATTCCATGACCTTCCACCCCCAAATTGATGGTGAAACAAAGGTCATCAACTGGATGATCATGCACATCCTTCTCATGTACAACTTGAAGCATCCACGCACATGGGATGGAAGCCTCCCTTATGTCCATCACAACTACAACAGGGTTCTCCATCACTGAAGTGGCCAAAGCCCCTTTCAGGTGGGGTTGAGATTCCAACCACTATGTCCCATTGATATTTCCATACCACTCGCAGCTACTAAGGAAAATTCAACCAATGTCCAGTCTGAAGCTTACAGAGCTACCAACTTCATTGAACACATTTAGCACATTCGCCAGCAGGTCCATGACATATTGAATATATCGAATTCTAAGTACAAAAAATTTCATGATCAGCAAGGGGTGCCACGCAAGTTCTAGGTGGGTGACAAAGTTTGGTTACATTTACAGAAGGAGCGCCTCGCTGGGGCCCACCGCAAGATTCGCCAGCTTTGATATGGGCCTTACACCATCACTAAGGTTATAGGAGACAATTCTTTCAATCTCAAAATTCCACCATTCCTTGGCATGCATCCAGTATTCAATGTGGATCGATTGCAACCATACTTTCCCGCATTTATGGACACCTCAGACATTATTGAGAAACTTACACCAATAGAGCTTGACCCAAGTTATATCGAACAGGACACAATTAATAGGATCATGGACACATAAATCAAGAACACTCGCTAGTAGAACATTCAACTATATCGAGTTTCTAAATCAGGTCAACTCCTTCACTAGTGCAAGTGGTTCACTATGGACCAAGTTCAACAAAAAGTTCCTCATCTCATGGAGGCTTTGCACGAAATGGGGACCATTTCTTTCTAAGAGGGGAGGACTTATCTAGGTGGATATTGGTGGCCACACACCTATTCCATGTATAGCTCTAGTTGGTTTCATCATTTTCGTTTATTATAGCACAATTTACTATTTTTAGCAGTTTTTCGGGTCCTAAACTTTGAGAGTTGTTTTGACCCACGAAATGGATTTTTTTGAGGTCTGTATCAAGCCCATGGACATAGGTAGTGGCATGTATCATATGTTGTAGTGCTCAGAGAGACCTTTCTAACAAGGTATCATACACACCAAACAAATATCATATAACCATGTTACGACCCTGGGAATTTGGTTGTCCAACTAACCCCAACAGGGCCCACAAACTCTTGGTGTTTCGTCTCCTAGGGTTATGGTTTTGGTTGTTTAGGTTTCCCTTTGTTGTTCAATAATAAAAGAACCCTTGAGCCTCATTTTAACACAGTTCAGAGGCATGTAGCCACCACATCTCTTCTCAGAGACAAGCTACCATTGCCCGAGCTAGCTTATTTCCATTTTGCATGTAAGCATATTTCATTTCTTTGATATTAATGAAATGAAGATTTATTTCTGTTTCATTTCTATGTTTATGTTTATATATGTATTTTTTTTGTTCCTGCGTAATTTTGGATCATTGTAAACCCATCGGGGAATGAAAGGGTCAAGGGTGATCAAGCAATGAGGCGATGCACCTCGAATGGAGAAATGGGAGACCAAATATAGCCCCTAGTGGATGATGGGAAGGCTCGAGGGTTTGGAATAAGCATGGGCTTGAAAAGGATGCAAAGAGGAGGAAAATTAGGGCACATAATGGAAGGTGCAAAGGTAGAGCTAGATGGGAAGATAGATGTCAAATCTAATTATTGCAAGGGAAGGTGAAACAACTCTTACCTGGAGAGAAGAAGTCACGCGATCACTAGGTCACCAAAATTGCCTGCCTCGAGTGCTCTGATCAATCGATAAATGAAAAATGAGGGCGAGCGCTATATATAAAAAGGGTCACATGTGTGGAAGGGTAGGTCACTAGGTTGAAGGTTAGGAGGGGTTCCATATTAAGAACCTTCCTATGGCACGACCCAACAACTCCACAATCTGGTGTGTAAAAGTTCTATGCGAGAGCATTAGTCGCAGGTCATGCCAAGTCACTAGGATGAGGGGTAATAGTTATGCGACTTGGTGACCTACATTGTAACTCTCAGTGTAACCTTCAGTATAGGTCGCGAGGTCATTGTACTAGAGAGATCCAAAGTTTTGAGACTTGGTGACTTTGCGACTTAGTGACCCAGTGAGAGGAGATGTGAAGGAGAGGGTCATAAGTTGCAATTTTTAAGTTGAGGCTAAGGTATCATGGTGCGTCTTGCTTCCTTGGGAGAAACTAAGTTGAAAACTTGTAAATGATAATTTTCCTAAGTGCTAGAGGAAAACCTAAATCAATACCAAGGGCATGAACCTCGACGTGATGCAGACAAAGGTCAAAAGTTCAATGGGGAGGGGGCTCCAAATTTTTGAAGTGGTTGAAATTTTAGGGTTTTTGTAGCAGCTACAATACAATCCTAGGGTTTAAAGGGTTTAATATATTAATCCCTTGGTTTTATAATATTAACCGTTTGGGTATGTTGATCCCTTGGGTGTATTAATCCCTTGAGTTTATAAGTCCTTAATGTCAATCCAATGATATGATTAATAAGCCCAAGGGATTAATATTAATAAACCCAAGGGATTAATATTAATCCTAGCATTTAAAGGGTTTAATATATTAATTCCTTGACTTTATGTTATTAATGACATGGGTTTTTAATATTAATGCCTTAGGTTTATAATATTAATAATCCCTTGGTTTTTTAATATTAATTCACTTATATAATTTTAATCTTTTTCGTTTTTTTCCTTGTTTATAATATTATGCAAGAGTTTATTAATTATCTCATTTATAATTTAATCTCAAGTGTTTTTAATAATATTATTGATTGTGGTTTTTAATATTAACCCTTGGGCTTTTTAATCTCTTAGGTTTATGATTTAATAGCTCTGAAAATATTGTTCTCTTGGTTTATAATATTAATCTCTAGGGTTTATAATGTTAATCCCTCATATTTATTAAGTTGTTGTGTTTATGATATCAATAATCCCTTGGATTATTAATCCTTAGGTTTATGATATTAATCCTGGGTTTATAATGTTAATCTGTTGGGTTTGTATTATTAATCTCTTTGGTTTATTTATTATTTGGGATTATAATATTAATAGTCTCTTTGGTTTATAATATTAATCCCTCAGGTGTTTAATATTAATTCATTGGGTTTATTAACCCCTTTAGTTTTTAGTGTGTATATATATATATATATATAACATTAAACAACCTGTTCAAAAATGCTACCAAATTGATCACAAATCTATTGAATTTATTGAGAAATACAATGAATAAGTTATTAAAAGTTATAACTAAAAAATACTAAAATTTGTAAATGTGGTTGTGCTAGTAGTACTTGTTATCTTCAGAATTATTAATGTAATTGATATAGGACTATTAGTGTGTATCAACCACATTTATTAATGTGAATATTATTTTAGATGTGCTTCATACGAAATGTATCAATCACATTTCTACATTTACTAATATAAATATGGTTTTAGATGTGCTTCATACAAAATATATCAATCACATTTGTAAATGTGATTGTGCTATGGTACTCATTATCTTATTATCTGACTGCTGTGGTTGGCTTCCAATAAATCCCATTTATTAACAACTTTTTCCGACATTAACATTAAAAAAATTATAATTTTATATATATATATATTATATATATATTATATATATATTATATATATATATATTATTTTTGAGTCTTATTATATAATGATGTTGGTTTACCAGGGGTTATCAGTTCATAAATGTTGTTACTACAGATATATCGATTTTAGCAGGCGCTACCAACAAACAGCTGGTAAGTATTTGTCTTCAGTTGCTCCCAACGATTAGAGTTGATTCTTTTTAACTGGTGCACATAGGTCGACCTGTCTACCACCCTTACTCTTTGTTTTGGAATTTTCTACTGCAGATGTGACACACTGTAAATATTTGAATTCACTAATTTATGGTAATGATAGTGACGACCGAAATAAGTGATTCGTTTAGCAAACAACTGGTTGCACTGGCCAGCCTGTCAATTGCTCATTGTCTGATGCCTAAAGCCAAAGCATTGTGATCCACTTTTCAAGATCTACATAAATTCAACATTAAGTAAATTAAAACTTTAAAAATTAGTAAATTGTCAGTGCATGAATGAAGCTTACATTAGCTTTTTGTCAAATTACAAATTGGAAAAAAATTTCTATATCGTCAAAATAGCTCAATCCTTAATGACCCGTTGATTTTGTAACAAAACCAATTAAAGTGGTTGGAAACTAAATCCATGGCTTTTTACATAGATCTCCATTCCTTAGTTTACATAAGAATGGAACTCTCACAAATCAATATATTTTGTGAAACCAGACTATGATTTGTCATTTTTTCTATTAGTAGAATATAATATATTTAATTAAAAGTTTTATTTTTGAAGATTTTTTGGCAAAAATTACATATAGAAAATTTCGCCAAAGAATCTTCAAAAATTTGATATGGATCATAGAAGTCTCAATTCAATAATTTTTTTATATTTAATTAAAAGTTAAAATTAAAACCTAAATACTAAAGGTAAAATTTGTAGAAAAAAGAGAAAGAGAGACAGATAGAACATATGAAAGAAATAATAAAATGAACCCTTGCCAAGATACGCCAAGATATGGAAAAACTGAATTTTGGATTGAATGAATGATTCTCCGATGCGATCTTTATTCATGTGTATTACATTGTTTTATATTATGCCTATCTATCGTTACATAACCGTAACCGACTAACCGATTATTCGGTATGAAACTACCTAATAAAAATTACATAAAAACATTATTAATTGTTGTCAATACTAACAAACTCCACCTTGAAAACAATTTCCTAATCTCTTGCCCATGCCCATTCATCATCTTTTCTGCAAGCCAAGAGAAGCTAAACACCACTGCAACTTCTCTATTGTTACTGGCTTTGTGAATATGTCTGCACAATTCTCTCGTGTATGGACCTTTTTAAGAGCTACTTTTCCGCCATCGATCACATGTCTCAGAAAATGATACCTTACATCAATGTGCTTGGTTCTGTTGTGATAGGCAGGATTT
>APFE030490698.1:28634-70524 GCA_000404065.3 Pinus taeda
AGATTGCTTCTTTACTGGCATCTGAGGCAGCTATATATTCGGCTTCAGTAGTGGACAACGCAACTGTTTCTTGAAGCTTTGACATCCAACTAATCGCTCCACCTGCAAGAGTAAAAACATAACCTGTAGTAGATCTTCTTTTGTCCAAATCACCTGCATAGTCAGCATCTACATATCCGAAGACTGATCCTTCACTACCATTAAAGACGATGCAACGGTCACTTGTGCCTCTTAGATATCGAAGCACCCATTTCACTGCTTGCCAATGTTCTTTACCTGGATTTGCCATGAACCTGCTGACAAATCCAATTGCATGTGAAATGTCAGGTCTTGTAGATACCATCGCATACATTAAGTTGCCTACCGCATTTGCATATGGTACATGAGACATATACTTCTTTTCTTCATCATCTTTAGGACTTAAAACCGAAGAAAGCTTAAAATGGGAAGCTAGTGGAATATTAACAGGTTTCACATTGTTCATAGAGAACTTTTCAAGTACCTTCTCCACATACTTCTGCTGTGATAACCAAAGCTTACCATTTTTCCTGTCTCTATGTATCTCCATGCCTAAGATATGTTTTGCTGCTCCAAGATCCTTCATATCAAACGTCCTAGAGAGTTGAGCCTTTAACCTGTTGATCTCTTCCATGCTTTTGCTTGCAATAAGAATATCGTCAACATACAAAGCTAAGATAATGAATATGCCATTGAAACTTTTGAAGTATACACAATGATCATACTCACTTCTTACAAAGTTCTGGCTCACCATGAAGGAATCAAACTTCTTGTATCATTTTTTGGGAGATTGCCTCAGACCATATAATGATTTCTTGAGCTTGCAAACTAATCTTCTGCTGCGACCTCGTACAAAACCTTCCGGTTGTTCCATATATATTTCTTCGTTCAAATCACCATGTAGAAAAGCTGTTTTAACATCTAACTGTTCTAACTCAAGATTAAGCAACGCAGTTAGTGCCAACATAGTACGAATAGAAACAAGTTTTACAACTGGAGAAAAAATCTCATGAAATTCTATACCTTCAACCTGAGAATACCCTTTTGCTACCAGTCTCGCCTTATACCTTTCGATACTTCGATCAACTTTCCGTTTCATCTTGAAGACGCATTTGCATCCAACAAAACTTCTCTCTTCAGGAAGCTCTACAAGATCCGAGGTATTATTTTTGGCTGAGTCCATTTCTTCTTCCATAGCCACTTTCCATTTTTCGCTATCTGTATCATCTACTGCTTCCTGATAACAAGAAGATTCCCCATCTTCAGTAATCAAAGCAAAAGACGAAGCAAAATCTTCATACCTTTTTGGAATTTTCCTTTCCCTTGTAGACCTTCTTAGAGAAACTGGTTGCTGAACTGGTTCAGCAACTTGCACTGGTTCAGAAGCTTCAACGGCTTCCTTTGTGTCTTCAACACCTTTTTCTCCAAAGGTTTCTCCTTCCTTCCGGCTGTCACCGAAAGGTCTAGCCTCCAATTGAACTCGTTGATTTTGCGACACCTGTTCCCGTTCAATTCTTTCAATAGTTGATTTTAAAAGATAGGATTCATCAAATGTTACATCTCTACTAATGACTATTTTCCACAATGTAGGATCCCACAACCTATATCCTTTCACTGCATAGTCATACCCAACAAAGACATAACATTTTGACTTTGGATCTAATTTTGAATGCTGATTTTTTAGAATGAGAGAATAAGCATCACAGCCAAATATTATCAAATGTGAATAGTCACAAGATTGACCCATCCAAACTTCTTCAAGAATTTTACAATCAATAGCTACTGAAGGTGATTTGTTAACTAAATAACAAGCAGTAGATATTGCTTCTGCCCACAACTCCTTTTGCAAGTTAGCATTGCTAATCATGCTTTTGGCTCTTTCCATAAGAGTCCGATTCATACGCTCAGCAACACCATTTTACTGAGTATAAACAACAATTTTATGTCTAACAATTCCCTCATCCTTACAGTATTGTTCAAATTCACCTGAAGTGAACTCACCACCATTGTCAGTTCTTAAGCATTTAATAGATTTGCCTGTTCTTTTCTCTACCATTAATTTAAATTGTTTAAAGACATTTAATACATCAACTTTCCTTTTTAGCATATAGATCCAAACTTTCCGGGAGTAATCATCAATAAATGTTAAAAATATAGTGCACCTCCATATGACATAACAGGGGAAGGCCCCCACAGATCAGAATGAATGTAGTCTAAAACATCTTTACTATTATGATTTCCAACTTTAAACCTCTGCTTACACTGTTTGCCATACACACAATGTTTACAGAAATCTAAATTCAAGGATTTCAGACCTGGAAGAGATTTATGCTTCATCAATATCTAAAGACCTTTCTCGCTCATATGACCCAATCGTTGATGCCATAGATGAGTGCCTGCTTCTTCCTTTTCTGACGTAACCACTGCTTCACCGATCTGAGGACTTCCTTTCAACCTATAAATATTTTCGACCTTTTCTACCTTCATAACCACAAGTGCTCCTTTGAAGACTTTCAAGACGCCATCCTGACCTGTAAACTTATATCCATCTGAATCCAAAACTCCCAAAGAAATCAAATTTTTCTTTAAATCAGGTACATTTCTAACACTAGTTAATGTTCTAACTGTGTTATCATACATCTTAATCCTTATATCTCCCATCCCAACAGTCTGACATGACATATTGTTACCCATAAACACAGAACTACCGTTTACATTTTCATATGAGATAAACCAGTTTCTATGTGGGCACATGTGATGCGAAGCACCAGAATCTAACAGCCAGCTATCTACACCCTGAGAGATATTACATTCAGGTGAAGTTTCATCTATCATACACAATTCTTCAGCAAATAAAACTTCATCAATCATACCTGAATCTACCTGATTCGCTTCGTTCTTGAGGTTTTCGGATTCCTTTCGTTTCCAACAGTCCTTCTTCAAGTGTCCAACTTTATTGCAGTTCCAACATTTCGCCTTACACTTCTTTCCTTTCGATTTCGATCTGGAAGTTCCCCTTGGTTTTTCTCCTCTTTCCTTTGAGCATCCTCTAGCGATCATGGCTTCTGATGCAACTGTTTCAGTGTTGGTTTTCCTTCGTACTTCTTCAGACAGAAGAGCTCCCACGACTGATTCAAACTTCAAAGAATCAGCAGCGCTGAAGCTGATTGAAGTTACGAAGTGATCCCATGATTCAGGCAGAGAACACAGCAAGGTTATGGCTTTATCTTATTCCTGTATTTTGACTTCCATATCTGTTAATTGACATATTAGTGTATTAAAAACATTCAAATGTTTTGCAACGTTTGAACCTTCTTTCATTCGAAGGCTGTATAACTGTCTCTTCAGATAAATTATGTTTTTCAATGATTTTGTCATATAGAGGTTTTCAAGTTTTTCCCACAATCCTGACGCCGTAGTCTCTTCAACAATGTTGAAGAGAACTTCATCCACTAGACATAGCCGGATGGTACTAAGAGCTCGGACATCCAAGTCCTCCCAGTCTGAAGTAGTCATGGTTTCAGGTTTTTTAATCGCCCCATCCAATGCCTTGTGCAACCCTTGTTGCACAAGCAGATCCTTAACCTTCAGTTTCCAAAGAGCAAAATTGCTCTTTCCGGTGAATTTCTCCACCTCGAATTTCGCATTCGACATCTTGGCCATTTATCCTTTCCTGGGGTTTCAGACTTTCTAGGGTTTTATATTCCTTTAGAAAACAAACTCCTTATTTCTCCAACAAAAAAAAACCTTGAATCTCTTCAATAATAAAAAAAATTGTCTCTTTTCCTAAAAACCTTGGAAAAAAATTTCCTTCTCTTCAACAATTAAAAACTGTCTTCTTTTCCTAAAACCCTGAAAATTTTTTCTTCAACAATAAAAAAAACTGTCTTCCTAAAACCCTGAAAATTTTTCCTTCTTGTTTCTTTCCTTAAAAAAAATAAATCTGTCCTTTTTCCTTTATTCTGAATTACAAGAACTTCACTTTCACAGCGTTCTAAAAAACATTTCTGCCTGACTGCTTTCTGGAAAAACTGTTCTTGTTTGACTGCTTTCTGATTAAAAAAAAAAATCTGAGAAAAAAAATTCCTTAACAAATACCCGGATTTCTTCAGCTCTGCTCCCTCTCTGCTCTAGTGCACAGATAGCACTCACGCCCAGCAAAAAAAATGGCAGGATCCTTCACCTTCAACGCAGCAGCAACACGAATCTCTTTGCTCAGGCACACGGACAGCACTCACACGGATGCAACAGCAACACGGATCTCTCTGCTCAGGCACACAGACAACACTCACACGGATGCAGCAGCAACATGGACCTCTCTGGCAACGCAGCAGCACGAATCTCTTTGCTCAGGCACATGGACAGCACTCACACGGATGCAGCAGCTCTTCACAGACTTCTCCAAGCACTCCACGCACAGCAGCTCTTCACAGACTTCTCCAGGCACTCCACGCACAACAGCTCTTCACAGACTTCTCCAGGCAGGCTCTGACACCACTTGTAGAGAAACAGAGAAGCAAAGACAGATATACGCCAAGATTTTGAACAAGTGAATCTTTATTGAATGGATGAATTACTCCGCACTGCTCATCGAAGTATGTGTTATTACATTATATTAATATCCTAACTGTTACATAACTGTAGAACCACCTATCTGAATAGAACCGCCTAACTGTTACATAACTACCGCCTAACTGTTACATAACTAAATAACTAATCTTGTTGTCAAAAAACTAACACTTACAATCATGTCATATTTCTTGGGTAGACTTCGAAGAACTTTTAAACAATTTAATGATCTGAAATGGTTTCACCAATAAGTTTGATCTGATGGACTATTCTCATGACTCTACTCATGAAGTCATCCACATTTTCTATGTCAGCTATCTTTAGGGTTTCGAATTGTAGTCTCAATGTCTGTAATTTAACTGTATTCATTGTATCCTTGCCTCTATACACAAATTTTAAGATTTACCAAATCGAAAATAGAATCATCAAGTGAGTTTTGTATCCAACATTTGGCTGTGTCTTCTTTCTTTCTGAGTTCAGTAGCTGCATTCCTCTGATTATTGGACATGGTCGCCCATGCTTCTTGGGTCAGCCCTACATAGACAGTCTGAAGTGTATCCAACACTTTTGGGCTTGAGGAAATGTCTTCATTCTCAAAGACCATAACTCTAATTTTTACCAAGAAAAATTGAAGTGTGTGGCAAGGCGCTGGGAAAAGCCATTTCGTCAAATACAAATGTGGACTACTTTTTTAGAGTCTTCTTCCAAAACTAAAGACAACAATTTCTTCAAATACAATTGTGCGCTACTTTTTTACAATCTTCTTCCAAAACAAAAAAAAACATCCTTAAGACAAACTCTTTCTATTTCCCTTTTTAGAGAAATATTTTATATTTAAATACTTTCTTTTAAAAATAATATATATATATATTTTCAATAAATCATTACTCATAAGCACTTATAATAAAATAAGAAGGAAAAAAATGTCTTAAAAAAAGGGTAAAATCTTTTTGAAATAGGATCCAACAAAATAATTTTACAAATTCTGTAAGTCTTTTTCAATAAAACTTCAAAACAAATGATATGAAATGAGACCCAACAAAATACTTTTAGGAATTGTGTAAAGCCTTTTTAATAAAACTTTGGACGGGATTTGAAGTTCCTCGTGGAGCCCGCGTGCCGTTGACTTGAATGAATGGACAACTCGTTTGTCGTTTTGAACGGCCTCGTGGCTCTCTATTATCGTTTGGGCAACCATTTTTTTAATGGAAAATACGTGCCAGGGGCCTTTAAGAGTCAAACTTTGACTTACGAATCCAATGCTCTTCTCGTCACTTTACTTCTGCCACTCTTTTTTGGACTAGTTTGAGTGTATCAGCTCATGTGTTCAGAGTATCATGGATGCGTTGGGCCCAAAAATAATTTTTAAAATAACTTTAATAACAAGCTTTGAACCAGCGTTAAAACCACCGATATTTTTTCCTTTTTTGTGTAATGATTACATTTATTTTTTTGTCTTCTTGATTTTGTTTTTTTTTCTCTTCTATGGAGTATTGTGGAGTATTATGAGAGGTGGAGCTCTGATACCATGACAAAGAATGAAAAATTAAAAGGTGGAACAGAGATTGCTCTTCTTAATATTCAACATGGCTAAATAGATTACATTTTAAACATGAATAATACATTATCATAGTAGAACTCAACACCTATGGAGTATAACTGAAGTAACACTGAATTATCTATGGCACCTAGCAGATAACAGAATCAAATGTGATGACACCTAACTTGTTAAATTTCCATAAAGGAAATATGTACTTCATTAATCAAATATGATATTACATATAGGGAAAGTTAAGCAGATATGATGGTAGTTATCTCTTGGGATAATATATTTACTGAGGGTTTTGTTGAGAAGTTAGGAGCATTCATTTTGAAGCTTCACAGAAAAGGCCGAATACATCAATCATATGGAGAAGCAATCTGTGTCATATGCTACTTTTAGCCTCATGGATGTTAAAATAATTTCTTTCTTTCTTTCTATCTATACAGGAAGTGCTTTATCAAGATAGGAGAGACTATCTTGGACACACAATCTGTTGTTTGAGAGAATATCTCAACCACACAAAAATCTAAGGACATAGTTAGGAACAAACTCTTCGAGGTAGAAATAATCACCACTGAGACAAGTAGGAATTACATATTCCAACACACCCCTTTAATGAGTACTTGTCTCGATATCAATCTGCAAAGTGTAGTTGTGGTTAAACTTAACAAAAGAATATGTTGATGTCCATATAAATGAGAAACCATCTACCGAAATGCATGGGTGCCAATCGCTGCAACCGCCAGTCTTGTAGGATGTCTTTCGCATACATGGTTATGTCAACCATTATAACTGCATACATGTACTTGCACTTGTAAATCCCCCTCCAATATCATCATGGGTTTTATCAGATTACCCATAACCATGCTTTGGGTTTTATCAGATCACCCTCAACCATGCCACCAAGGGCTCTCATCCACCACGACTCAACTCAACTACCAAGGCTCAGCACAATGATGAAGGATCAACTCAGCTACGAAGGCTCTCCAGCCGCTCTGGGCCACAAATCTACCACTAAGGCACTCCAATGACTCTGGGCCACAAACATGCCACTAGGGCACTCCAGCCACTCTCGGCTACAAACTTGCCACTAGGGCACTCCAGCCACTCTCGGCTACAAACTTGCCACTAGGGCACTCCAAAGATCTAACCCAACCAAACTGAGGGTTTTCTTGGCTAACACTAAACCATCCCAACAAGAATCTGTGTCCCACTTCACTCTTACATGTGGTTTCTGGCTTACCAAAAACCGACACTGCAAATACAAAGTGGTTTTTAGATTACCACGAACTGTGAGGGTACACATGCCTTACAAGGCTTACACCACAACACCAAATTTTGGAGTTACCAGGTACATAAGTTTCAAAGACCACTATAATATATCCTAGACTTTCTTACTAATGTATGTGACATATACTATGAGTTTGTTTTATTTCAACACACAATATTTTACCTTGTTTGTTCATCTAATGCTGCTTGAACCAACTAATATCCACTATCACAATCAACTTTTCTAAAATCATATTCAACCTTAGTGTCTTCATCTTGAATCTTTCCAACTTCAATTCGCCATTGTTAGAGTGATCAATTCTAACAAATAGCATTTACATGTTAAGTTGATTAGCCTCAGCATGTTTCAGTTACAAAACCCAAAAATAATTCAAGGAAACAATTCATTTTACTAAGCATATACTAATTTGTGGCACAGTGGAAGTTTTGGTTTCATATTCACCCATGTGAAATGATTGTTGCTCATGTTTTTTTAGCTCTTATAAAACAAAAAATAATAATAATGTTGCAACTTGTCTTATGGGCTTGGATGTGGTACATTGCTGCTCCTCAAACCGATCTTCAATGCTCTTGTCCTTCATCTTAATCCTCACCAATTGCTCAACGAGACGAAAGCTCAACCATTTGCTGGACAATGCTCATTTTATCTCACACATAAAAAAAACAATGTATATTTGATCTTCAACACATCCAAACTACTACGAGTATGAAATACCCAAAACAATCCATATGTCAACTAGATGTCTTGCGACCTTCGATCCATCACCATGATTACTAGGTAGACTCTGATTTAGAAAGTTGACAACATAATATCTTGTCCGCAGTCCAACATGGGGACGAAACACAAAAATATCTACTTCATCAACCACGACTGCCTTCATATTTGGGTGAGTGGTTAGTCAATGTGACAGGAGATACCCAATTTTTGAGGCAACTTTCCTTTCTTGATCAGCAAGCTTGTTCACAAGTGTTGAAAGGAGCTAGCATTCTTGTTCACATTTATTCTTAATACTAGAATCTCAGCTACAGTTACATGTTTCCTCTAACCCCCGAATAGTATAAGAGGTGACACAACCAATAGATAAAGGTGGCATAATAAATTGAATGATGTAGATCGATATCAGTTCAATCTGCATAGACAGAGGTCACAACTCTAACGCTTGCGGCATAACCTCCAAGACTCTCCACGTATAGATCTACAGATCGACTCTTTAAGCGAAGATCGATCCACAATGCCATTTGGTCAACAGTTCTGCATGAAGCACAATACAGGTCTGTCTCAATGCAAATGCGTCAAGGCTCGATGTCTCTCCAGTAGAGGTACATCCACACACATATGATAGATCCATTTTCATAGATTCACTAGGAATAACCCATAGGTCTCTATGGGTTGGATCCCACCTCTAGCAACTCTCCACAACCACCACACTTCTGTTGCATAGATCAATGACCGCGTGCATGGACAACACAATCGTTTTGCTCCCCTAAGCAGCCCTTTAAGAATGATACATGTTGATCAATACACCTTATGATCCTTCGATCTTCAAGATCCATGCAGCAGCAGATCCTTAATCCTTACCAAACTAGTGATCAACCATGATCACTAGTCCTCTCAATTTTCACTCACTGCACCAGTGCTCTTGGCCTCCTCTAACAGAGATCCAGGCTTTCTCTCGGCCTCATCTAGGACTAGGTCTCATCTGCATTAAGTTCGTTCAGCGTATATGGACAAACAAAAAATCACATACTTTCTCAAAATAAATGTATATACTCTCTATTTCCCTTAGCCTAGGACAAGCCAAGCCCAAGAGGGATCAGGTCCTCATGGGCTCTGATACCATGTTAAATTTCCATAAAGGAAATCTGTATTTTATTAATCAAATATGATATTACATATGTAAAGGAAATGTTATCTCAAGATTGGAAAACTATCTTGGACACACAATTTATTAGTTGAAGGAATATCTCAACCACACCCAAATCTAGGAACATAGTTAGGGAAAAACTCCTCCAGATAGAAATAATCACAACCAAGACAAGTAGGAATTACATATTCCAACATAACTAAGAGTAAGATTAATATCTCTAAACATAATTTGAAGACTTATATATCCTTGGATCATAACTACTCAAACCACAAGTTAGATGTGCCATTCATATCAATACTCATACTATTTAACAAAACAAAGCCAAAAAAACTCTAAAAAATATAAGACTCCAAAAAACACTCACAAATTATTTCATAAACTTTAAATTATAATATTAATAATTTAAGTAATTCATTACATATTATCATTTATAGTTTATATTAAAAATTATTAATTCATCTACATTATATATTTTATTTTTACTAATTTGCTAAAAAGTCTGATCAAACTTCAAGAAATGGGAGCCCCTTTATGTATACTAGTTATCTCAAGACTCATATACAAGAAAAACCTTTGAAATGCACACAAACAAAAAAGAGATGACTCACAATTGGGTGTATAAAGAGTAAAATTAAGAAATTCACTAGTGACTCGTTTAAATTTTTTTTTCGAAAATTCCTTACTCATTTATATAATATATTTTATTTTTATTAATTTGTTAGAATACTCATGATCAAACCTTGACGAAGAGCACCGAGATATTACCCATCTCACATATTTACAGCAAATGAGAGACACGTATACCAATTGCCGCCATAGTCGAGGAAATAGCACGTATAACCTTTTCTTTGAATTGTACGGGCTTCGCCAGATGCCAACGGATACATTTTTCGACTCTTTGAACAAAAGCTGGCTGTCTTGATTAACAACAACCATTCCTCCCGTTATGACTCAATAGTTTTATAAGTAAAAACCGTATAAATGGATACCGCTGGTTATATTCTCTCGTCGCAATCGCATTCAGCCTCCGCTCTCAGAATTTGAGCGCTCTTCTTCCCGGTACAACCGAGTACCCACAAATATTATACGTTATTGAATTTCCGGGCTGTTCTTTGTTCACGGGTGGCTTCGCGATTACCTTCGAAAAAGCGCTCCTATCGTGAAACGTTTGAAGGACATTGAAGCCATGCTGCGAGCGATAAATCTTTTGTGCCGTTGTTGGAGCAGACGGCATGACGAGGAAGATGGTCACGATTTTCTGGCGGAGAAGCTTTACGAATTTGGGGAGGTGATTGGTCGTGGACAGTTGGGAGTGGTATACAAGTGCATTGACAGGACAACAGGTGAGCAATTCGCCTGTAAAAAGATGTCGGCTACCGATGATGCGTTGAATGAAATGATTATATTGCAAAGTCGTTTACCCGGTGGAAACCCAGGAATCTTGAAGCCCATAGCCCGCTACCTGCAGGAAAGGGTGGGGAAATATGTATGGTCGAAGAATGTGTACATGATTTCGGAGCTGTGCGATGGGGGAGATCTCCAGCATTTGATTGACGAACATGGCGTTGCTACTGAGAGACAAGCAGCCGCAATAATCCAGTCTCTTGTCCAATCGCTTCAATACTGCCACTCTTGGAAAATCATTCACAGAGACGTAAAACCATCGAGTATTTTTATATCAAACACTGCAAACAATAGAAACCCCCTTTCATGGGTTTTTAAACTTGGAAATTTTGATAGGTCAATTTGGAATGGTACGTTGGAGAAATATTCTTGAATTTATGTTTGTAAATTTTGCAGTCGCTTGCGGTATATTGATGGATTATTTATTTTTGCAGGTCATCAAAATTCTGTCATGAAATTGGATATCGTGGGGACATTGGCGTATTCTGCTCCAGAGATGTTGGGCAAAACTGGGTACTCGTACGAGGTTGATATATGGAGCGCAGGAGTGGTGCTGTACGTTCTGCTCTTCGGGAGGACACCGTTTTATCCGGTGAACGAGGCCATGGTCATGTATCAGCAAATACAGAGTACAGACCCAAATCTGAGCGACCACTTATTGCGGTCCATATCGGAATCCGCAAAGGAACTCCTTCTTGGAATGCTGCAGAAGGACCGCACACGCCGATTTTCTTGCGATCAAATCTTGAGTGAGTTTTTATTTGCTTTGAGTGAGCTTTTATTTGCCATCAAATCTTGAGTGAGTTTTTATTTTCTTTGAGCTTTCTTGATATCCAAACTTTGTTTAGGATGGGTGAGGTACTAAATTACTGTTTAAACGTAATGATTGGACTGATGTAGATCATCGTTGGATCTTGGACAATGTATAATTGGACGTGGTTTCGGGCTCCACCATGAACACAGGTTTCACGGGCGGGAAACATTCTGGCCACCATTGATTAGATCGTTTGCAGGGTGATAACTGATGTGCAAGCATGACCAGGCGATAGTCTTTAACAAAATAATGGAAGATTGCTTATATAATATTATTTCGCCACATATTGAGATTTAGCTATGAATCAAGTATCGTCACCAGTTGCCTCGTGATTTGCTATGCTATAAAATGTGCAAAGTGCCCGCCAAAAGGATTTATAATTTCTTTTATTTTCACATCTTATATATGTACATTTGAGTAAATCACTGAATTATTTTTAAACAGTTTATGTTCAAGAAATTTGTTGAATTTAATCAAATATATGATGTTTGTGTTCAAGAATTTTGATTGAATTTAATGAAATATATGATGTTGGACTGCAATCTGAGCCAACGGGTCATGATTTATTCTATGTAATGTTTTGAAAAGGATCTTTTCCATTTCTAAGTAGCTATTGAGAATGATCATTCCATTTTTATTCAGATAACATGGCTATGAAGAGAATTTTTTATTCCGCTAAATAATTAGATATGATGAATTAAATTTCTGTTGGAAGTGATAAAGGGATTGAATGGTTAAACCCATAATTGATAGGTGCCCGCCATTGAAAGGATTTAGAATTTTTTTTATTTTCGCATCTTATATATGTACATTTGAGTAAATCACTGCATTATTTTTAAACACTTTATGTTCATGAAATTTGTTGAATTTAATCAAATATATGATGGTTTTGTTCAAGAATTTTATTGAATTTAATGATATATATGATGTTGGACTGCAATCTGAGCCAACGGGTTATTCAATGTAATGTTTTGAGAAGGATCTTTTCCATTTCTAAGCAGCTATTGAGAATGATCATTCCATTTTTATTCAGATAACATGGCTATGGAGAGAATTTTTTATTATGCTAAATAATTAGATATGATGAATTAAATTTCCGTTGGAAGTGATAAAGGGATCTAATGGTTAAATCCATAATTGATAAGATTGGCACCTACAAATAACGGTTTTGCGTTCATTATCATGCTCATAACTATATCCCAGTTACTCATGTTGAAAAATTCCTATCTTGAATGTAATTAGAAGGTATGAGAAATTCCTATCTTGCATGTAATTAGAAGGTATGACAAATTCCTATTTTTGAACATATATATTTGGAATATCTATGAAAATATTGCATGAAGTATTGCTAAACCTAATAATTAGATTAGTTATCATTGATGACGAACTAATATGATCTTTCCGTGAACATTTCGGAAACCCTTTGGTATGATAGGCTAATGCATTGTTACATGCCTAAGTGTAGTGTTATAATTCATATTATGGTATGGATTGTGATGTTATGGAGAGTAGTCTTTTATAGTTAATATGAAATGTGTGATTCTATCTATATTCAATAGTATATATTATTGTATATTCAATAGTATATATTCGGGAAATGTGTGAATTTATATATAATTAATATAGATTTGAATGTGTTTTTTAACATAAAATAAAATATTGTAAAAAAAGTGTTTATATATAATAAAAAATAAATAAGGATTGGTATAAGGAAAGTGTAGCATCAATCCATTATCAATAACATATCTCCTAGACCTATAAGAAATAAAAAAAGCATAAACTTTTATATTTTCACTTTAAAATATATAATCCTTATTTTTGTTAAAATTTTAGTATATATTTAAATTATATTATATATATACATCACATAAAGATAAAATGTGTTGACAAATAAATAAATAACTATATTTCATTGTAAAAAAAAGATTAGAAGTAAAAAATTCAATTATTTTTTAATAAAACTAAGAAGAGTGATAATGTAATCTATTGAATTTTTAGTATAAATTAATATATGACATTTAAAGAATGCAATTAATGATAAAAACTTTAATGTGAACCATAAATAAAATAATTCAATGTATATGTAGATATATAGTTAAATAAAAAAGGGCATGTATATATTATATAAAACAGCTGAAAAAGACAAAATCTTACATTTGAAGTATTTCAAAAAGTTCAAGCAACTATTCTACATTTTGGCCCATATTTAGGTATTTTTCTATCAATTTTATATGAAATCTCACAATGAAATCTTTAAGTTCTGTAGTATGCATAATCCTAATTGATTCCCCTCGGTGCTTGTTTGAGCCATGATTAAGATGTATCTTTACTGGTTCATTTAGAATATGGTCATTGTATAGAAATGGATCATTTTCAAGGCGAAGTTGACAAGTGTTCCTATTAATATGAAAATAAAATATTGTCTAAATAGAAAATTAATATCAGTTATAGTTAAAGAAAAAACGAAATTCATGTTTAGTTAGTTTTAATTAAAATCATTATACAAAGTCAATAATCCAAATTTCACTATGGTTACTTGTTTTGATTTGTTGTTGATGTTACAACCTAATAAAAAAAAAAATATTCATTTTTTAGTTACAAATAAAATACATGACTTATATAATTTTATAGCAACTTTAGAAAGAGAAAAAAAAATTAAAAAAAAAAAAAAAAAAGGATGTAAGTAAGATGTTTAAACCTCATATTTTTAAAAAATGCATAGGATTTAAACAAATTATTTAAATATCTCTATACTACTTAATAATTTAAGTCAATTAATTTATGTGGATGTCAACTTCATAAATATCCATATGAAAAAAAAAATGTTAAAAGGAAAACAAGATGTAAAAAAGAAATGTTTGAAGGAAAAAGTAATCAAAAGTTAAAAAATAAATTAAAATGATCTAATACTTCCTAATAAGAATCATAAGATGTGTGATTCATTCAATCTTAATATAAAATTATAAGCGGAAAATTAAATATATTATTAATAAAAAATAATTTAGTCATTAATAAATATTTGGTAGGAAAATCAGAATATTGATCTCTATTAAAAATTATAATTAATGATAAAAATAATTTTAATAGGACAATATAACATATACAAAAATGTCTCAATCATCATTTTTGTAAAATATTTTAAAAATGAATTATATATATATATATATAATATATATATAAATATATAATATATATATATAATATATATATATTTTTTAAAAACAATTTAGTTACATATAAACAATCTAAAAAAATGGGTTTTATGATAAAAATTTGTATAAGTAGTTTCATTATTCTAGTTTTATGTCTTTTATATATATAGTATATATATATATATATTATATAGATATAGTATAGATATAATTTCCTAAAACAAAAAAGATTTTTTGAAATTAGAAGTTTAGGTTATTTATTCTATATAACTTAAAAAAATAATTTAAGCACTGAAAAAATACATATTCTGTTTGCATATAGAGAGAACCATTATAGATTCTTTGGGTTCTATCAAGGGATGACAGGGATCCATTTTTTTATTTTTTATTTTATTTTGCACTTTAAGAGAGGCTTGTATCTGAAGAAAATTGATCCCTCTTAGTTCATGTCATCTATACTAGTACTAATTAAATTGAGATGTGCATTTATCAACCTAGTATAAGGACAATGAGTGATTTTTTTTCTCGGGGAGAAATATCATAATTTTCATTAATTTCAGAAGATTATATGTTGTAGATGCTTAATGCATATGCAGAAATGTGGGAAAAGCCACTTATAAAAAAATAAACTAAACGAAGTATTCCAGAAAATCCCTTAGACAAGGTAGAAAACAAATGGATGTGTAAACCCCAGCAAATCTACAAAAACAGTGCCCAAAAAACTCCAAAAGGCCAATATTGAGCCTCGAAAACAGACCTGTAGAGGATACCCATACCCATTACAAAAAACACAGATGAGAACAGAGGTGCAGCACCAAGAAAGAAGCATCTGATTCAGCTCAAACCCCACACAGAACCACGACAAGCAGATAAAAGCTCCTGAGGAGGGAAAACAAGAACAATAAGCTCTAGATCTTGCGGCCTGAACAAGCAGGAGAGGCACAAAATGAAGAAGAGAGGAGCTAGGGTAGCCACTCCTCCCTCACCCCCTCAAAGCTCTCCTCCTAAAGCAGACGAATCCAGAGGTAAGAACAACTACCCCATACTTCCTCAACAGCCTGCAGAAACCCCAGCGAACCCAACCATGTTGTAGCAACATGAAACAATGCAGAGATAGTCACCTCCACACCCCTATTCCCTCAACGCTCCAAGTAATGGCAGTGGATAAGCCAACGAGCATCCAAAACAGCATGATCTGCCACAACAAAGGAATGCATCCGGTCCCAACCAGAGCAGAGGCGAGACCGGGGGCAGAGGCGGCTAAGGCAGCCTCCTTGCCCACGCGCAGTGTAAAACCTAAAGACTAGTAATGAAAAAAAATTCCCCGCCCCCACTCCGCAACCCTTTTGATCTTCGTTGTTCTCTTTAAGGACAATGAGTGATTATGCCAGTACTCAATGTGAATTTGAAACATGTCCCTTTTAAAATAAAAGTAAAATAATTTATAAATAAAAAACAATGTAGACTATAATAAGGAATAGAAAATAATATACATGATTGCTATGAAGGAGATGTGGTAAAATTATTTCACTTCACTGTCAACCATAAATATTTTGATGTCCATTGAAAACTAACAAAATTTTATATTAACTTTGGAGATATTAAATAACTAAAAGTAAAAAGAGAATGTTTTATTTTTTATGTAAACATACTTATCTAAAATATTTTAATATAACACCTAAATAGACTATTTAAATATCTATACTACCCAATTCATTTCAAAATCATTTTCATATATATGTATATGGAAAGAAGTATTAGAAAACAAAAAACAAAAATTATTTTAGTGTAATTAGTGAAATGTAGATGTGTAATTCATTTAATTATTAATATAAAATTAATATGACATTTAAAAAACACATGTAATGGTAAAAAAATTATATGTTGACTGGACAAAATATTTCAATGTCATTATATATGTGTAATTAGACACTTTTTTTAATATATATATTATATAAAGAAATTAAAAGAGAAAATATGATGGTTAAAATATTTCAAGCAATGTCATTATTTTACACTTTGACCCCCTTTCACTTATATTTTTTGGTCAATTTTGTAAGATATCCAATAATGAAAGGTTAAAGAATGAAATGGTGAACTATAAAATATGATATCTATGTGTGTGTGTGTGTGCACGCGCGCGTGTGGGGGACCAAATCATTGAAAATCTCTTTTTCACTTTTGTGCTCTAAAACAATTTGCTCTTCAAAAAATTTGATCTATCTTGGCAATTGCTAGATACATGATTAAGATTAATATATATTGGTGTATAATTTTGTTATTATTGGTGTAATATATTTTTTAATATTTTGTATGAATTAACTTATTACATGTGACATATTGAAGGAGGATATGGAAATGTAATTAAGAGGAAATATGTCTTAATTAGAAGGACAAACATATAGTAGTATATAGGAATATTAGAAAGACTTGAAAATGAAAAAATACTTGTGAAAATGACCTCCAAGGTTAAAAATTTAAAAGAAAAAGAGATGTAATATAATTTTATGCTATTCCTAACACTTACATATTCACGCTCAACTTAGTATGAAATGGGAGAGGGCAAGAAACAAATAATAGGAAAATGTTATGATGATATGCCTTATAAAAGATGTTTCATGCCCATTGTTGATGTTGATTGTTTCATGATGAAATACTTTGTTCATTTACAATTAATCATCATAGTACTTTTGAATTTGGATAATGTATTTTCTTAAGAATTTTTTTTACTCGACATAACTTTATTCATGGGTTAATGGGATGAAAAGGGGTACTTAAGATCAATGCTCATTTAATATTATATCGATTCTCGAAAACTTTAGTTGGACACCGCAATTAATTGTAGTATTGTGATCACCAATGTTGAAGGTGGTAGTAGGACTTCTACATGCTAGAATTCCTATGATATTCAATAGTTCTAAAAGTCTAAGAGTCTCTATGATACTGTACTTAATAAATTGATTATATAATATATGGTATTTCCTTAGGATATGTTTGAGTTATTTATACAATAGACCACTTTTAAACATGTTTGTGATCCTTTTAGATTAAAGTTGTAGTAAGATCCCTATAAACCATAACATGTGAGAAGAAAATGAGTTATATGTGGTAGTATGTTTCACTCCTTATTCTTCCTTGCCTCATTGAACTTGAACCCTACTAGGGAGGAATAAAATTTGAAGAGAGTTGCATTGGATGGGCGCATACTCCCTTGGGGTGATTTCCTACCTATCGGTTGAAGATTAACTTGTGGGATCTTGTTAAAACCTATTTTTCAGTATCATGTTGAAGGTTGATTCATGGCTAGTATTGAAGAACACTTTATTGAATCTTGACACTAATTATATCAAACTTAAAATTTATAATATAAATGTTTAACTTGTATTTAAGTATTTGATTATTGATTTTTCTTTATTTCAAATAATGAAATTGTAAAATGTTCTCAATAAGATTCTAATAAGTTATTTTTCCTTTTATAAGTATATTATTGATCATTCTAAATTTACATTAATTTCCTATATATAGTTAAAATGATAAAGTAAATTCCACTTATGATTTACAAATAGAAAATTGAAATCATTGTCTATAATATATATGCCATGTATCACAATATATTTTTCCTTGAAAAGAGAGAGTAAAAACTTGTGTCATCTACTTGATGAAGTAATCCATCATAGACACATATACCGCGTGGTGAGATATCACTTAATTCTAACATGGCAGTGTAATGAAATGAAAGCACTCTCTAAACAATACAATTTCATATTACTCATTATCATAAGCTACTTTTATATTTACAATTTCATATTACTCTGTTGATCGTGCTAGACCCACCAACATCAGGGGATCTCCTTGGTATGAAGTCCAAACTAGACCTCACACTGTTTCGTGTAGGAGTCCCAACCGGTATGACGGCCCGATTTCCATTATCTTAGATGTTTTCCTGAGCTCTTGTTTGTCAGCACAGGATAGTGGTTTTCTTTCTTTTCGAGTAGTCAAGTTCGTGTCCCTTATGATTGCTAGTGTTACTTGTGTCAACGATTCTTTCACCGCAGAGGGAGAGGTTGAGAGTAAGTACCAAGTCGGATGGGAGGAAGTCCCAACTCTATTAGGAACACATGACACAATATGACATGTACAACTTCTAGAGGAGTAGTGCACACGGATGCATTAGTCCCAACACAAAAGGAAAGATAACACATACAACACAAAGAGGAGAAGTCTATGCGAGTAAGACGGTCGTTATAACAAGTTTATGTGAAAGTGTTGTCGGATGTTTGGGGAGGTAACCAACATGGCTATGACAAATTTAACAATTCATAAAACACCTTTTCATTAATATATATTTATTACAACAATTGAATGAGTTGAGGTGTTGAACACAGGTTAAAGCAACATACATTACAAGTGTCAATCTTAGTCTTACAACAATTACAACACACATGGGAAAATGTACTGGCATATTAGCAGGCTTCTGAATCAAGCAAAAATTCCAAGACAAATCCTTACACCATACATCACTAACCCTGTGGGTGGGGTGTTTGAGCCACAACTTACTTCTCAAAGAAAAGATTACAAACTCTCAAGCCTATGTGGGAGGAGCTAAGCTAAAAAGTCCTTTGCATGTACAAATGAAGGGGTATTTATAGGCAAGGGTGAAACTGACCCTTGTGGCTGTTCAACTTCCCTCATGACTATTTGACTTCCATGACCTTTCAACTTTACATGACTCTTCATATGAAAAGTGGATCTCTTGGACTTCCATGATACATTACATTGATTGACGGTATGGCCCATAGTAGAGATGTAGATGGCATGACTCATAACAAGACTCGACATGACAGTGTTGGCACATTCATTCTACTGCTGGCGTGCACGTCAAGTTGCAGTTTTGATGGGTGATGGATGTCCTCATGGTGTGTCACAACTTAAACTCTGCATGGAAAGCTGCATGGAGTCTTTGATGGTCATTGGGTTTGCTTGATGTTGCATTCGCACGTTGCTCCTTATTTGTATGTTGGCATGCTTGACAGGTTCATCCATTCGCAAAAGGTGCATGCTCATCCATCTGTCTATCCGTGAACACATATTTGCATGTTATTCTGTGCGTCCATCCGCAAACACATCTTTGCATGATTGTCTCTTCGCGGTCACATCTCTTTGCATGCATCATTTGTTCATCCATTCATGAACATGTCCTCTTGCATGTACTCCGCTTGTTCATGCCATCTATCATTGCATCGTGTTTGTTTCTGCACATGTATCTAGAGTCATGCATGATGATACAACATCAAATCCATAAACCTCCTAGTCTACCATGATGCATGATTGTTTTGGATGTAAGCGATCGTGAGAGAGCACATGGTTACGAAACTGCATGAGGCAAGCTTCGTGCTGGGATGGAGACTTTAGACACTACTAGTGAAAACTATGTAGAAGTAACTAGGAGATGTTGACGAAAATCTGCATTAACAGTCATTGTCCGCGGGATATGGCTCGTCTCAAGGATAAATCTATCTATAGGAAGTAAAATTAAATCTATTTATAGCATTCCCTAGTCTATCTATAGGAAGTAAAATTAATTTTGGTCTTAATAACAGTTGGAAATATTAATTAATTAATTCTATTGAGTTAATTAGTTAAGGGAATTTGAATTTGAAGTCTTTGTGAGCATGCACATGAGTTGTCCCACTGGTTGAGGAATTTATCCTTAATTTCCTCCACTGATTGAGGGAATAAGAATGAGTTCTATAATGATAGAATCAGTTGACTTAGTTCTAACTAGTCAAGTCCAGTTAGATTATTTTAGCAAGTTGTTCAAATAATAAATATAGTTTGTTAATGCTTGCATGCATGTGACAACTATTATTTTAGATAACTAAGAATTCGCTCATGGATAATTGTTGCATGTCAATTCTGCCAGAGACCCAGTTGAGATCAGATGTGGGACAGTGTACTATCAGATGCTTGGATATTTCTAGTAAGTATTCCTTGCATGGAGAAGGATCTATTATAGGATATTGGAGGACTTGTGGCCTATATATTTAGGCCTAGGTAGTCCATGATTTTCATCTTCTGATTGAAGATCATCAGAGTACAGAGAGAGCAGGATAGCTATTGAGCTAGTTATTTTTGTATGTTGAAGAGGATTTCCACTTGTATGATAATACAGAGACAGGGTTTTGGGCTAGTGCTTTCCCCTGGTTATATCTTCTGCGTTATGTGTGATTGATTCCTTCTTATCAGTTATATGTGTTCTTATTGATGTTGCTCATGGTTGATTAAGCTTCCGCTAAGTTGTTTGTAGATAGATTAAGTGTTTTTATTTAGTACATTGCATTACCAAGTTTATCTACAGGTGGAAAAAGTTCTACATGGTATCAGAGCTAGCTAATTTGTAGGAGAAATTCTACAATATTCTATGGAAAGTGTGGCCGTCAAAATCTTAAAGGGAATTCGATGCCAGTGAGAGAGTTGGAGAACCCAAGGCAAGCCAACATGAAGCTGGCATGACGTAGGTTGAAGCACCTCCATTAATGACAGTTCTATGTACCCCTCTCTCCTTCAAAAATATTTGCACCTGAAATGAAAGCTGGTGTGAAAAGGGAGGTTTAAATTTGTCTATGTCGAAAATTGCAAGCATGGAATCCTCGGGTTGGACCCCACCAATTGCTGAAAGTAGACATTTCCTTTATGCTGGACATTTTTGCAATACTTCTAGTTCTGACATAGATGACGATGCTTGTGCCAAATCTTCTACAATATTGTAGTTCTGGGAAGCACATCCAGATGTATTATGCATTGTGCGACGAAGTGCTTCTTTTTGGGGGCGAATCATAAGATCAACAACCAACTTGTCGATATGGAGATCATTAGGTGGTGTTGGGTTTGGACTCGAGGAGGCTTCCTCAACATTAGCGACTGGAGCTCCATAAGTTTTGGCTCTTGTTTGAAGATCTATCATTTTAAAGGTGTAAACAGTAGATGGTCCTCCACCAGCTGAAGGATTACGCAAACCACCATTGCTCCCTTGCAGGGGTTGAGGTTGGCCTGCAATAAGATGTTGCTTCTGTTGAGCAAGGGGACCGCGAGGGTTTGACTAGTGTCCTTTTGAGAGATGAAGTCTATGCATTCATGGAAATCCAGACAACGATGTGTCATATGGTCTTTCGCATAGATTTTGCAAGGGAACTTGACAACTTTGTCTTTTCCACTATCAGGAGGTGCAACAACTTTTTTCTTTGGGTTGTAATGCTTGGTTCACTGCTCTTCAGAAGGAGCGGTCCTTTTCTTGTTCTTATTGTTCTTACTATCGAGTTTTTGTGTAGACTACATAGAGTTTATCATCGCGGTAGGAAGAGCAGTCGATTGGGTAGCGGGGTCAACTGAAAACTAGGTAATGTGACTGCTAAGTTCTCTTACAACAGACCTGGAGGTAGTGCCGATAATACCATCAGCGTGCATGCCAGGTTGCTCAGTAGTGGGAGCATTTGAGTTTCTAGAGGCACTCGCAATGACGTCGTATAATGTGCCAGACTATGAATAAATCAAATATAAGTGTTGGGCACGGCGAATGGATTGGTCCTCTGTGACTGCACAACCTAAGTTGACATCTTTAGTGATTTGAGGGAGACGATATTTGCAGAATCAATCCTCTAATAGATAGTCTGGGAGGGGAGCTTTGACTAGCCGTCGCCTACGTCTCCATTCATGAATGTGATTAGAGATGTGGGTTGCGGTGTCCTGATGTAAAGAAGTAAGGAGTTCCATCCCAGTTTCATAGCGGATGGGTAGTTGAAAGTGATTTAAAAATTCAATCGCTAAAGTGCCAAAGGTATTGATTGACGTGCATGGTAACTTAATGTACCACTTGGTTGCATCATCAGTAAGTGTGCAAGGAAAAGTCCGAAGCCGAATACTATCATCCACCATGGAGTTAGAAATGCACCATAAATAATAGGAGGTGATGTGTGTACACAGATCCTCCCCTTGTTTCCCTTCGAACTTTAGGATGTCTATGGAAATTTTGTGCAGGATTGGAGGTCAATGTAAGTTGTGACAGATGGGGTCATTGCTGAATTTGTACATGTCGGGGATGTCAAGTGTTGCCAAGAAAGGAAAGGTGTTTGATGCCCTCAAATCGAACCAAGGTGATGACACATGACTTGAGCATCCTTGCGGTCCTCCCATTGTGTTGTTCCCAATATTACACACAGGATGCGTGGAATAATAATTTCCTTGGGGCATAGTCATATATTGTGGTTGTCTATAAGGGTTGTTATGCCGGGGGATATAAGTGCCCCTAGGGTAAGGAGTGCCCCCTTGACTCATCTGAGGTTGAGAGTGGGGTTCCCATATGGATTGAGTGAGACCTTGTTGGGGGATCCTACTAGCCACTTAATTAGTTGTATTCCCTTGATTGACATAAGGAGGGTTCATGTCAATTAATCACTGTCCCTGTTGTCCTGTAAATGGAGGCTGAACTGTAGCATTCCTAACCGATATGTGCATATTAGGGATGGTGCCCCCAGGCATCTGAACCTGGGGGTTGGAACTAAACAATGGATTCCAAGAAAAAGGGTTGTTGAAGGGATCTATGCTAACTATGCTATATGGAGCGCTATAAGGAGTGCTATATGTAACGCTCGTCAAAGGTCCGAGTGCTGACACAAAAGGGGTGGAAACCAGTATGTACTAGGATCCACTTGTGTTGGGTGTCACTATAGGGTTCGAACTTGGGACAATTGGGACAACAAGGTTTTCCATCAGAGGTGTGGCACTGACTATCAACTAGGGAGGTGGTGGTGGACCAAAAGTGTCCACTAAAACGCAAGACCCATTAGTTATTGATGGGATGGTAGGTATAGGTCCATTAGAAGATGTAGGAGGTACAATGCAATTGCATTCAAGAGCGGTCCCAATGGATTTGTGATTGGAGGATTATATGGAGGAATGAAACCTTGAGTAAAGAAATCTTCGGGTAAACTTGAGTCATGGGATGTCCCGACTGATTCAGTATGAGATCTTCAAGACTCATTACCTAAATATGGGTAATCCAGTTCACTAGGCTTGGCAGATCCTCCACAGTTAGTGGGGGAAGACCTAGTAGCCATCTAGATTGATGACGAGGGTCGGATGTAGCCACGATGATCGGTAATTTTTATCAATAGATTTTACAATGATATTTATTAAAGTCTTAGTGATAATAAACTTGCACTTAAAAAATAAAAAATACTCTAAAGAAATCAATCAACAAGCAAAGGGTATGACCCTATCTGATAACCATTGTTTGTTGGAGATGAAACCCAGTATCACAATGGATAAAAGAGAGAGTTTTCCAAATGTACAGTTGCAATTACTCTTTAGCTTCACCCGAACCTTAGATAAAGGGACCAAGTACTCTCGTGAAGATGATCACCCTCCCAAAAATCGAAGATAGAGTAGGTTCGTCTATGTTAGGTACCAGGGCAGCCCGTCTAAGTCACCTTGTGTTCGTCCCTAAAGGTATCGCCAATATGTTTATCTAAAATCACAAACACTACCGAGGGGGACATAGTCGCAGATAGTATGGGCGTTATACTTGAATCCCCAACTCAGCTCCGATATCCCTGAAGGGATCCCCAATACACAAAATACTGGAGATGTAAGCGAATATGAGTTACCTTTGTTTAAAATATAATGTTGTCTCATATTTAGCTTCACTTTTACTGGAGTGGTTTAGGATAATATGGGTGCAGAAGGATTTCCCTCCTTAATGACATCGGTTTCGGTGTATGATCTTGGGCAATTAACTCACAACTTCCTAACCCAAGATTCTACTCTAAACTAATATGTGTTTACTAAAAGAGAGTTGCTGATTGATTTTATTATGTAGATTTTAGATGCACTTTGTTAAAGTTTTCGGTGGGGGTGTTGACATATGAAGTTATGTGGGACTATAACTCAAATCATGCAAAAACAATGCTTTTAAATTTCACTTTCAATGAATAAGTTGCTTCTAGAAGGGAGGAGTCATTTATACGTCAATATATATACCATGCATGCAATACAGTAAAACGAAAGCACAACTGACAGAACTACAATGCTCTAACAAATTTTGAAACCAAATAAATGCATATGTAACCAACTAAGCAGAAAATAGTAAAAAAATTGTATTTTCTTTTTTATAAAAAAAAAACTTTAAGCAGTAAAGCTATTTCTCTAAAAGAAATATTTGTTCATGAGACAGATAACAATCAAACATGCACAACTGCAGATCCCTGATCAATATACAAAGAGATTTCCCAACTCATGAGGTCATAAAACAGTGTTTTTATCAAGAAATGGTTGGCTAACGCACTGTAACAGAGGGTACAGAGAGTTAGTGGCTGCACTACTACACTGTATGCAAAGGCCACAATGCTTTATAAAGCACTACTTACACTGGCAGACTGCATTAGTGATGAAAAAGGCTTAAAAATAAGGTTGTGGGGATCAGATCTAGGGTTGAGCATAGAGAGAAGGGTGGTGTATAGTCTTGAGTGGTTAGAAAGGGGATCAAGAAGTACAGGAAGGCCTAGAAGAAAGAGAGATCTAGGAAATTTCTCAAAGAAAACCGGGAACTAAGTGTAGTCCCCAGTGGAGTCACCAATTCTACTATAGGGATTAATGTACGGGTGTTTGGTGATGGAGATACCCTCAAGGATCTTCCTGGGATCCTTGGCATACAATCAGATTAGCCGCAGCTGGCTGAGAGATACATGCATATCCATGTTAGTCAAATGAGAATCAAAGTAGGAAGAAGGACTTATTAGCTCAGGTCTTGGTGTGGTGTTGCTGAAGAGTGCAAAGTAGCGGAGTGGAAGAACCCTCAGCTAGCTCCAAGATCAATACCTACACATAGACAAGACAAGACGTAATATCACAGCATATAACGTTAACAATAAATGCACTAACATATAGGGATATCTAACTGCTTACATCTAAGCCACTAATAATAATAATGTTGCATACACATGTAAACAAATTACAATACCAACGCCATGGAGTGGACAACACAATTGCAAGTCTATATTAATGATAGAAAAGAGTGATTACAATAATCGGTTGCACCAGCTTTCCATTACTCCTCTAGCTCCTCTCTCTCTCTCCCTTCTTAACCTCTTGAAGAGCTCTGTCTAATACTAGCTTCGACAATCAAATAGGAAATCCTTTCAAATGTTTCGACCTTTTCCACAATGGCCTTAGCCTCAGATATATAGCATGAGAGGATAAGCCTTTCCAAATCCTTCATGAGTTCCTTTGGGCAAAAGCAAAGATGTTTCCATGTTTTTATGCTCTTTCCTTGTTTGTAGACTCCATTAGGAAGAGTAATTCCTCCAAACCTATTCCTCCAAAGAGGTCAAATCTAGATGCTTCCCTGCTTTTATGAGTTGACATAGGAGTGAATATAGGGATATTTCTCGTTCAAATTGTTCCTTTGACTCATAGAAACTCATTTAGGTTGACTAACACTCTTCTTGAGGCAACAAATAGAGTTACCCTAGGTGCTAATGCACCTGATGCATGGCTAGGAAGTAGGAAGCTTTATAAAACAGGTTGCTAGTTCGTGCAGAGCGTTAGTTTGACAAATAGGCATGCGAACTTTATCAGTCTTTCAGTTATCTTGCCTTTCTCCTCTGAGTTGATGAGGTCACCCCATGTAACAATAAGATAGTCAAAAGTCCTAAGATCAACATTTGGAAATTATAAAAATGAACAAATTACCCTAAAGCTATTAAAAAATATTATTTTAATTAGTCAAATATTCTTAAAAAAATGACCAGACAAACAGAAAAATAAAAAATATTAATATCTCATAAATTAAATAAAAAACATGATTACTTATAAGATTTTAAAGACATATTATTAATGAAAAGAAAATTTATTACAGTAAAATTACAATATATAAATGTTAAAAGAGAAAAAAAATAGAAGACAAAAAGTTAAGCCTTCATTAAAAAAAAATTATATTATTAAATTTCCTAACTTTATCTAATTTAAAGATTTTAGGATACTCGGTTATTAATTATGTTTATATATCTAATTATTTATATATCTAATCTAAAGAGTTTAGGATACTCGGTGATGCGTTGTTATGCCCCCTATGATTCAAAACTTTGATGACTCAGACCTCCAACTAAAACTCTGGAAATGGTTACCAATTCAAAACCTTGTACGTTTGCCACTTACCTAATCTCCAGCTAAAAATTATAACGTCTGACATGTCACTCACCAGATAGATAATAATGAAATTTATCCTGCATCTATTCAATCTTAGTTTTAGGATTTAAATGATTTCACCCCTTTGTTGAATTCGTCAGCATGAATGGTAAGGTATGATCCGTGACATTGCTTGCAGGACTATTTTTTAATTTTTCCTGGTCCTCATTATAGCGTTGACATGTTATGGTTTTCCAAGTGATTCGCTACTGTCACGTGATAAATAGCTAAGTACTTCAGTACAAAAAGATGGAAGCGAATGATTGATTTCGTATTTCTGGGTTGGTATCTTTCTCCTTCCGTCGGAAATTGGATCTGAATTTTTTAGTTGTTCAATAATTTTGTTGACAAGCCAAAAGGCTTGGTTCTACGCTAGGGTTCTCCTCGAGCGTGAGAGCCCAACCTTATGACCACAGATTGCATAACATCTTTCGTCGGTGTTCTTGTTTCGCTGAAATGATTGCAAGCTGGTGCGAACAAATTGAAGTTTTTAGTCCCTGGGATCTGACAATGGCATGCGACTATTATAGGTGTTTGTTATTAAAAATTATCTTTTGTGAATATTTATTATATATTTTCTTTAGTTCGGTTCAAAAAAGGTATAATATGGAATAAAAGAGAGATTTGATCCTCAAATCATATACATTTATGGTTGGGACAGCTTCAAACCATTTCTTGGAGATTACACAAGCATTTGATAGTTCACGTGTCAGGCTCGGGGTACAAATGGCTTCGGCAATCTTGCTTTAATTACCTGTTGGTGCGTTGGAATTGAAAGTGAAAAAGATATTATTCAGAGTTGGGTCTATTAATGCCCGTTTTTATATTGGCCTTTGGTCATCGAGGATATGTCTTGGGAAGGAGAGATTTGATATTACTTTTTTTTCACGTGAATTTGTAATCTGCACTGAAATTTAATACATGGAAATTCGACATTATACATTTTATAATTATTTAAATATATTATTTTTTTTATAAATTTAAAAAACAATTATTATATTTCAAATTTTAATGTTTTACTTGTAATTTTGCAATTTTATAAAAAATTTAATAAATAATTTTTTTTTTCCTAAAAAATTATAGTCTTTTATTTTTATTTTTTTCCAATAAGAATCATCAATTTGCTAAACTAGAAATTACCCTTCTTAATTTTTTCTATAAAAATAGTATTTCTTTTAAGAAATACGAACTTGCTAATTCTTATAAGAAAATTTATAAAAGCGAATTGATCTTATCATTTGCCTTCATTTGCCTTTCTCTACATTATTTCAATTTTACATTCTCTACATTATTTCAATTTTAAACTAGGTTTGCCTTGTTCCAAATTCGTTTTTCCCTTCTGTGTATTATTTCCACCAAGGTTGGGCAGGTCCAAACTTGTATTCTTCCAATGCATCAACTAAGGAAAGTCGGAGTTAAAATTTACCTTGCTAGGGTGATTCCTATTCAAGAATTGAAGATTAAGTTCAATGACCTATTTCCACTGAGGTTTAGCAGTTCCAAACTTGTGTTGTTCCAATGCATTAACCAATCAAAATTAGAATTGAAAATTTACCTCTAGAATAGATAATAGATACAAGTGTGATTCCTATTTAGCAGTTGAAAACTAAATCAACTAAATTCCTTAATTAGTAAATTCCTAAATTATTAAAATAAAGGTAAGTTTTATTTTTTTAGAAAATTTGTAAAAAAAAACAAATCAATACTTTTCAATTTAGATATCTACCACACCATCTTTTGAATTTATAAAATGTGTTTAAACAATATTTGAAAATCAAGTAATGTGAAAAATTCTTATGTATTTACTCAACCATATATATTTATATATATCAAATTTCTATTGACGGTATACCTTTCCCTGCTTATAGCCATTGTTCAGTGTAAAGAAACACATTATGTATTCATGTTAGGTTGCGAAACATATTCAAATTAAGGGACGAAGCATAGTAAATGTCGGAGACAACGAACTGATACCTTTGACAAAAATATAGCACTAAACCAAATTAGAATTCTCCGAATTAATCACCCTACTGAACCGAACTAAACTAGCGAATTAACCTATTTCTTTTGCTTGATAACTATGCTTGTAATGACATTTGTATATAAATTAGTATGGAAAAGTAAAGTGTCTTAAAACAGAGAAAAGCTCATAACAAATTTAGCGTAAATACATATTGGTTTTGTTTCATAAAAAATTATTTTAATTTTAATAATTTAAATATAACATACATAAATTTGTAAACAATTTACATTATGAGTGGTTAAATAATTTGTTTTGTTCATAAAAAAATTTATTTTAATTTTATAATTTAAATATAACATACATAAATTTGTAACAATTTACATATATGAGTGGTTAAATAATTTGTTTTGTTCATAAAAAAATTTATTTTAATTTTATATAATTTTAAATATAACATACATAAATTTGTAACAATTTACATATATGAGTGGTTAAATAATTTGCTATCAAAGTATGGGAAAATAAAATGTTATAAAATAGACGAAGAAACAAAAATAAGTAACCAATTATGTATATGAATTTTAAAGGATCTACATATATGTGAATTTGTAAAGATCTGCATATACGTGGTTAAAACAAAAAAAAGTGTTAGACAAACAAATAATTAATTCAATATAGATATAGATTAATTTCCTCCTTCAAATTGAAGAAAAAAATTTTACACAATCACATATATATGGAAAAAGATAATCTCACTTGTTATTAGCATAGTTGAGGATGTGATTTGAAATTTCTATGTTTTTAAGGTGATTAATATACTTCGAATTGCTATTTTCATGTTGCAATTTAAATTATAGTTATAGTAGTTTTGAAAGTTAAATAAAGAATTCAAACTTAAATGTGATTTTTTAGTTGTAGTGTTGAAATACTTTAAAAGAATGAAATATTATTTCATTGAAGAATTAACGTTAATTGTATAAAGTTTAGTATATTGTTTTTAATTTTTTGAAAATATTTTTTCCCTTTTTTGAAAATTTATTATTTCCTATATATATATATATTATATATATATATATATATTTTTAGTCTATTAATAATCGTTTTAATGTAATTAATAATTTTTCTTTTTATGTATATAAGTTTTTTTAAATATTTGCAAAATTAAATATATGAACTAAATTAATATATATATATATATATATATAATATATATATAATATATTCAACAAGAAAGTTTCTAAAAGTTAATTATATATATATTCACAAGAAGGTCTAAAGTTAGTAATTATATATATATTCAACAAGGTTGTACTAAGATGAATTCAAATTTTCTTAAAAAAATATCAACATGACCTTTCTATTAAAATGCTAAATTTACTGGGATCATAAAAATAACTATTATATTATATTTCTTGTAATAGTGCATTAAAACTAGTAGAATTATCTTTCTTAAGATTAAACATTTTTTAATTAAGAAAATAGTTAATTACACATCACTAATATGTAAAATTTGTATTATGCTTAGTTTTAAAATTTTGGATAAAATATATAATATGAATTATATATAATATATATATATATATATAGAGAGAATATATATATATTATATATATTAATTATTAAGCTTAATTAGCTTTAATTAAATATATATCTAAAAAACAAAAATTTATTGCTTTATTGAAATTGTTAATAACAAAGTGTTTATAGATTCCCTAGTTGTTTTAAGGAAATCATTATTTATGTGGGCTATCCCATCTCATATCTTTTTCAAGTGTCCTCTTTGTACCAAATACCTTACCATATTTTTTATTATTATACTTCTATTTGATATTATTGTGATATTTAGAGTTATTATTAGCTTTTTATTTTACAAATGTTTTTTTTTCTAAGTAAATTTAAATCTATGAAGAAAGGGGGAAAATATTTACAACGTGACCGTAGTCATATCCTTGCTCTGAGAAGAGCCATCATTCCAGAAAAGACTGAGGCCTCAATACAGAGGAAGAACATACATGATCGATGCTGAAACAGGAGACCCATACAACCAAAAAACCAGGAGACGCATACATTCGAACAAACTAGGAGACCCATACAGAAACCAGAAGAGAACCAGAACCGAGACACCAAAGAACTAGCTTGAGGATTGCCAAAAACCATAGCCAAAAGGATAGTCCATCATCAGCGGGAGTAAGCTAGTCGTTACGCTGTTCCTCCACAATTCGGCACGAACCGAATTCGGGTTCATCAGCAGTAGGAGCGTTGAACTGTGCCGAAGGTCCAGGTTCCGCAGGCATCATCTCCGTGTCCTGAGTGCCTCCGCCCGGTTCAACTCGAGCGTGTTGTGGCATCATACCAATGCCAAACTGGAATGCAGGGAGAGGACCAGCAGCAGCACCCGAACCTCCTGTGTGAGTGTCAGAACCTTCCAGCTGCGTAGCTTCATAGAAGAAAACGGAGATGTGTGCAGTAATCCGAGGTTGATGTAGTGTGCTGTTGAACGTGAAGATGGCAGAGCCTGTCGAAGAAGGAGGCTCCCCAGGCCAGTTAGCTGCACGACGCCTTCCGCGCCCACTATGGGTGCTTGGGTATCGCCCGTATACAATTCACTGGTGGCAGGCGAGCTCGAGGCGGATTCGTTGGGGGGGCATCGAGGTTGGCCTCAGCGGCAGCCCATACGTTGACGAAGACGACCCATAATTGACAGGGCTGCAGAAGGATTACTACCAAACCCCTCTTTGAAACCGAGAGAACCAACAGATACGGCTGAGGGCCGAGTGAGGTGAGAGACCTTGTTCTCCGCAGTCCCCCGCTCACCCCTCTTCAAAACAACGCACAGAACAGGGCGGAAAAACAAGGGACTCGAAATTGAGAAAGATGGGCTCAGAGGCTGCCTTCTAGAGCTCGAAATCCAGGCAGAGTCCTGGGGATAATTGACAGAACCACGAACGAGGCTATAAACCAGACTCAGAACAGCAGAGAAAACCAGGAAAAGGTCTGAGAGGAAGGGATGCACCCAGCTCCACAACTCATCTTTTTCCACCGCGAATACAGGGCTGATCCCCTCCTTATACCAACCGGACCCTCCTCGAAAAAACCCACCCATTAATGCCTCATTGATGGTGGCTGCCATCATTTGCAGGTTACAACATGCGACGGAGGGAGTCATTGCCTTGGGCGCGCCTTGAGAGCCTAAACCACTTGACGGGGGAGCGTAATGACTAACATGCCAAGCTCCCCTTCCCATCTGCGCATTTAACGTCTCGTTCAGGGTGAACAGGGATCGAGCCGCTTGCTCCACCTCTGTCCCATCAGCTTAAACGCGGAGTTATTCACCCGCATCCGGGGTTTTATTCTACAAATGTTATTATTGAATACTCAAAGATACATTTTCGTCCAAATAATTATATTACGAGAAACGACACTCAACTTCTTCTAAACTAACGGTTTTATTTAAACCGTCCATCCAAATACGTCATTAAAAATTAATGTCTTTCATTGAAATGATAACATCCAAAACAAGAGGCAATGACTAGTTGCTGGGAAATTTTAATGGAACGTTGTGTTATTAGGGATCCGTGAATGCAAAGAGTAGTCAACCATCATTTTGTAGTGGGATTATGTTTTGGTAAGAGATGAATAAACTTCAATAAGGAGGCATTTGAATAGAAGTGAAGAGAGCTACACGTATAGAAAGGGGAAGGGGATAAGAAGAACAAGCATAAGAAAGAATTAAGGAAACGAAATTTGGGAGATGACTTGAACCTATACATCTATAAAATTATTTTTTTTAAATGGATGGAAAGTGACCGTAATATCTTAAATATAATATTTAGATTAATAAAAAGGAACACTGAACACTTCTAATATTTAAAGAAGAAATGCAAAGCTTAAAATCAATATTTTTGGGGAAATATCTCTTTCTTATTTATGTTATATATTTTATTTATCATTCATCTATCATGTGTCCATATTTTTGAAGGTTTGTTTCTTTTTCATAGAATATTCAAATATGTATATTTTAGATTTATAGAGCTTTTTTATGGTTGGTATTTTTTTCTAATTCATAATTTCTGCTTAACTATAGTTTATATTATTCATTGTCTTTTTGTCGAGATTGACTTTTTTTTTAGAGAATATAAGTCTTATTTCCATCCATATATAAAACAACATAATCGTAATATCATACATTGTAGGTGACTTATTACTAAAGAAGCTAGTTGCACAATTAAATGTATGAGCAAAGTAACATAAGAAGAAAAAAATATGTCTTAAACTTAATTGGAAGAAGAATAACTATAACTAAGACTGAGTGTAAATTGAGTAACTTCAATAGTGGATTTAAGTAGAGTTAACTAGTGGAGATGAACAAAAACCATTTAAGCTTATGAAAATTTGGAAATTTTAAATACATTAAATGCTCCAAATATTCAAATAACTCAATAATGGTTTTGCACACTCACAAATTTGAAAATCCAGATCTTCCTAAAGTTTGAGAAGTGGGTGAGGAGGGATGTTCCAACTATCTATTCGGTAAACGCATAGTAAAAAATGAAAAAAATGTTGTGTATTAGATATAGAGTGAATACATAGATGGTATATAAGTAGAGTGTGAGGTTTTAACAATTGGGAGTATGAGGTATTATGGAAAATATGCCTCAAAAGAAATATGTAAAGGATTTAAAAACTTTAAGGTTACGGGAAAAGAAATAGAGGAAAGAAAAATCGATTGAGAAGTCCTTGATTTAGGATAAGTTGATTAAGGAATTAATGGAAAGGAGAAAACCCAGATCAAGTCATGATAATCATTGAATATTTGAAGTTGAGGATGTATATTGTGACTTAGGATATGAATTCTTGCAGAAAAGAGAAAACGACGACTATAAAGAAAAAAATGGAGGAAGATTTAGAAGAAGACCAAATACAATTTAAAAAAGGTGATGAATTTGATTGAGAATTATATAATGGAGGTTATGATAATGGGCATGAATATTATGAGGAAGATGATGTTACTGTGAGGCATTTATACAAGGAGAATTGTTGTGGGTTTGATGGGGAATATCAAACCAACATTGACAATCAGGATAAAGATAATTTTTTTCGGTTGGTATGCATATAAGTTAAATAAATATTTTTTTATGAGGAGTGGAAATGGAAAATAAAATTCTCCTTACCATTCCATTATGATATTATTTATCTTTATGAAATAGTAAATGTTAAAAAGAATAGTTTGAAAGTGTTACATTGATGAAAGAAATTGATGATGAAATCCATGAAGCTAAGAATGAAATCTCTCGGAGAGAAATCCTGTGAGGGAAGATTTTCTCCTCCACAACTTTTGTGTTTCTAAATGTGTGTAATTATAATGAACAATGAATGCATGCTGGTTAACCATGTAAATGAATAAAATGACATTGGTTCTATTGTTGTTAGGTATGATGAACCTCTTGATGATGAAATATCTTTGAAGATGTTCTGGAATTTGAAAATAGGTTAATTTTGGAAGATTGTTTCAAGGAGTAGATAATGTCTTGATGACTATATGAGATGAAGAGGGAAATATATCTATTAATATTTCAGGTGAAGTCCCAGGGTTACAAAGTTTTAGCTACATATGTTGAATAAACCAATGAATTTGATTGATAGTTACATACATATAATTTGGAGTATTTTATTTGGAGGAAGTGCTCCAACAAGGGGAAAGGAATAGAAAAAATAACTTGATTCAAAATATGATGAAAGGAGAATTGGTAATGGAAGGATCCATAATCATGAAGAATATTGCAACCGTTGTTGCTAAAGGATTTATACATATTGAATGTTATAGAAAAGGTGGAGGATATTGAATCATATACTCATTTGAAGGCCATAAAGTTTGAAGGAATACTTGAAGGTAATGACAGTGTAAGTCTATGTGAATATGTAGAGTATGGACATGAATAATATTAATATGAACAAAAATATCATGGTGATAATGAACATGTGAAATATAATGACACTTTCCTAGCATTAGTAGAAGAAAATGATTCTCCAATGGTTGTATAAAGTGGTAGAATTAGGGAATAAACAAATTTTAAAGTCATGTCGATAATAATCCAAGTTATAAGAGAAGAGGGAAAACTAAGAATGGATATTATTTGATTTAGTGAGATAGTGATTTTTTATTTTGTATGTGTTGGCTATACCCTTATAAATACAAAAGATAAAGGGGAAACATACATTCATGAATTGTTCCAGCCATAAACCAACACAAGTAAAATGAAAAAAGTGAAAATGAAGATGAAGAGGGTCATGGTAAATGGAAGCGAAAAGTTGAGAATAATAATGAGAAAGGTAATAGTAATGATGGTGAAAGTGTTGGTGTCGACGGAAGTACTAAATCTTAACATATTAATCAAGTGGATGTCACTAATCTTTCAAAGAATCAACATAAAGGAAAGAATTAATAAGATATAGAAGCTAACCAACTCTTAGGAACTGCAAAAGTAGATAAAGGAAGCTACTTTGAAGAATAATTTATTAACTAAATGAATGAACAACTTGAGTTATCAAAAGAAAAAGATGATGATGGAGTTGGAAAAAATGAATTGAGATAAATTTGTGATATTTCTTTTTTAATGAGAAAATTTAGAAGATGATATAAATGAATAAATTTTACGATATTTAGGCTTAAGGAAGTTAAACATTTTTATTGGGTGCTGATGTCACTAAAGGCTTTTCCAAAGATTAATCTTACAAAAATATGATGATCAAAATGATGGATTTAATCATAACTTGTCTATATTACAATAAATGAGAATAATAAAAATTGAAATAATGATGAAAGACATTGTGAGATTAAATAATGTTAAATTGATAAAAAAACAATTCGATTAAAAATGAAAAAAAAATTAAAATAAATAAAATAATAAATAAAATAACATTAATAAATAAAATATAATTAATAATAAATCACATTTGCTAATTTGAAACGTATCTACCAAAAAATTTTTGTTATATAATTTAAATAAAAAAACTTTAACTAATAACTATATATATACACGAGACTGATTATACTATCATTAAAATCAGACCGCGTACAATCATTTCTCATCATTGTATTCAACCCAAAAGATGAAGTGACTAATATAAATCGTAGGTAGATGGGAGGTGAATCGATGTCATTCACAAAAACCACAAACTGGCACAGTGTCCATGTTTATTCTCTCACGATTTTGATGGGGCAATGAATTTTTAGGGGATTCTTATGTTACGTTATCACATGGCGTGGCCAACAAATTCATGGGTCAAATAAAGTGTTGTGTGGACCTAGGAAGCTTCGCATCCGCTCCTAAATGCCTAATATTATTAGGAGCCATGAACGGGGGAGAGTGGATTATTTTTATAGAGGTCAAGTATGTTTGGGTGAAAGCGGTAAATAAGGATGGAGTGAAAAAGAAGCGAAGAAAGTTATGTATAAAGGGAGGGAGATGTAAGAAAAGGTTTTGAAAAAAAATTAAATTAAAATAAAATAAAAGAAAGAAAATTTAAATAAAATAAATTAGATAGAAAAAATTAGTAAAAATTTAAAAAACTGAATTTGTAGTGGTTATAGATATATTATGAAATTTGAAAAATGATATTAAAAAAAAAGTTTTAAAAGTTAAACTAAAAAATAATAAAAATGGAAAGAAGAAGAATTAAAGAATATCAAAAGAAATGTTTAAGTAAAATAAAATAGTGGAAGAAAAAGAGAGAAAATTGAATTTGCACTAGCAATAAAGTAATTATGGCTATGTAGTTATGGCTATGTTATTAATTTTGAGAAATTATTGAGGAATGATTATAATTGGTTTAGTAAGTCTTTCCATTTACATACGTTGAAGAAGAAACGACTTAAAAGTCATTATTTTGATTGATAGTTATAGATATGCTATTGATTTTGAGAAATTATTGAAAAATGATTAAAGTTATCTGGGAAATTTTCCATTTATCATTATTTTTATTAAATTAATTATAGCACTATTGAGTTAATTTTATTAAAATATATGTTTTATAGATAAATTTAAATCTTTCAATGCTTTATCTTTTCCGACAGAAGCTATAAATTTATGAGGACATATTTTTTTCCGACAAAAGCTTTAAGTCTGTCTTTCACTACCTTTCTTGTATTGTTATGTTTGTGAGTTTAAGTTACTACTAATATTATTAGAAGACTCCTTGTACCCTTGTCTTATGCTCGAATTCCCGGGGAATCTGAATTTCTGCCTTATGCTCGAAATTCCCGGGGAATCTGAATTTTCCCGTTTGCAATCACGCAGGTTGAATTTTTTTTAAATATTTTATTAAAACAAAAAATATTTAAAAATAGAAATAAATTACTTTTATTATAAACAGTCCTATAATTAAAATCTTGTCATATCTTACCCTTTATTTTTACAATTAAATTAAAAACCTTTTAAAACTTATTAAATTAACCAGTTTTAACAAAATAAAATTTTAAGTTATAAAATATTTAATATATTTATAAATCATTTATTTTAATACTATCTATATTATTTAAAATTATTTTTTTATTCAATTTTATACCTATTTTTAATATAAAATTTGATAAAATATACCATAAATAAGAAAACTAAAAATTATTAAAAATTATTATTTTGAAATAACTTTAAAAAACATTTATTTTAAAAATATAAATAATTTATAACATTTTATAATATAATATTTCATATATATATATATAAACTATCATAATTCAGTTGTCAAATTAATAATCAGATAACCCTGAACTACTACCATTCAATATAAATAAATTTAAAATGTTTCATCCAATCCACACAACTCCACATTAAAAAACAATTTTTCCTTAAGAAGCTTGGTATACTTTAATGCCAACTAAAACTAGAAGTCAAAGCATCATCTAATAGTGCCAGAATAAATGGTAGAAAAATTATGGAGGGCTTTTGACGCATGCTGGCCGTTCCTGTCATCGAATGCAATCCGTCAATTTTTTTCTTATCCCTTTCTGACCTTCTTTCACGTGTAAAATGGTCCTGGAAGGGGTCTAAATATTTTGGAGTGGTAATGGAATTGAAAGAGGCATCGTTAAGTGCTGTCGGACGGCTCGAAACAGAAAAGTCAATTGTGAAAGCAACGCTATAGGACCAAATTCAGAGTAAGGTAGACGACGCTGAAATTGGACAAGGACTATCACAAAGGACTATGTTGGTACTGCCTGTCTTCTCTCAAATTTTTTTACCAAAGTCTTCTCTCAATTATATCATCTTATTTTGTTGATAATGTTGTGGCACATCGTGATCACGACTCCACCGACCTTTTCGTTGCGCTCTCCATTTACTGGATCAGCGCTATCCCCGTCAGCATGATCAATATCTGAATAATGTTAGCACTATCAATATCTGAATAATGTTAAATAGATACGACCGTACATATTTTAGATACACCACTTACAAGTTTTGAGCTAATTACTGCGCAAGAATGGATGACGGCTAATAAAAAATTCAGAATGATTAAATCTTTCTATTGTTTTATAATAATGTTTTGGCACGGGTGAAGATCCGCTCTATTTTATTTCAGATCTTTTTCCGCATAGTCTGGCGTTGCTGAGCAAGTCGCAGGGTGAGTTCTATTTAAAGATTTGGATCCTAGGAAATTCCATGCGGTCGCAATTCTTTGTGGTTTGTAAACTTCCTCTTATAGTTTAAATAGAAGCAGAGTTATTAGCTTCGAAATTCAGTCTGAGTACAAATTTTCTGTCTTACGTTGCTTGTGACCGCGACACTCGTTCAAAAGTCAATGTCTGATTACAGTGTTAAGAGTTTGATGACCATTACTGGAAAAGGTTAGATGCATATCCATATTAACGTTGGATATATTAATATGAAGGGTAGTTTAATGAAATGTCATTTTTCATGGTTTTTTTTGATTCATTAATTTTAACTAAAATAGTGTAGAGATTTTTAAAATTTGAATTTAAATTGTTAAATCTATAAATTCCAGTGAGTTAAGTTTTTTTTGGTTGACTGAATTCATTTCTACATTGAATAATATAATATATATATATATATATATATATATATATATATATATTTTAAATTACCAACCTTAATAATATTATATACAAGTATTTGGATGTATAATCATGTTTAATGTTGGAAGAATTAATATTCTATTTAAGAATTTAGGTTGAATATAATCTCATTTTATTCAATAAATATAAATTTGACAAGTTATCTCACTTAAATATATATATGTCTATCCGTAGAATTATAAATTTCTTTTATCATTAAATATCTATGTTTACATTGTAACAATATTATATATTGTATGCATATATCGAATATAAAATCTGATATTTAATAATATGTATGTATGTTATATAAATGTAAAATGTGATATTTATCATTTTAGATATATATGTTTCATTATATTGCTTTGTAACTTTTGGCTTGAAATTGACTTATAATGTACACCGTGTCCAGTGACACTATCTTTTATCATGTTAAAGCATATGAAGATATAAATTCATATACATATTGGGTGAAAACTAAAATAATATATTCTTGCTTTTGAGTCCAAGATCAGATTTATGCTGTGCTATTCTTGCTTCTGGTTATTATACGCAATCTTTTGCAGCTCTCTTGTACTACATCACTGATAAACTATCACAGAGAAAAGCACAATGCAAGACTGTTAGTAAGCTCAATTGTCAATCCTTTACGTAATGCATAGTCCCCGTTTTGGTACAAACGCAACAACACGTTAGATGATGTTTTTTTCACATTATTAAGCTTTTCAAGTTTTGAGTTACTGATGTGCAAATGGAAACAGGTATCAGAGGGCAGAAAATGGTATCCGTAAAGCAGTACCGTGATAGAATTGATGAAGCTGTTGTTACGTACTCGACTGGTGATCAACATGTCCGTGAGGTTTGTTTTGAATGGAATGAAGAAATAATTCTGGCTTTCTCAAGTTCCCAGTTTCTCCGATCCAGTTAATTGACAATCTGTGAACATTTCCATTTTATCGATCAGCGTAGCTGCTATAAAGGTCGTACTCTCAACCAAGTTGAGGTAGGGGCTACTGAGAGCAAAAATAGAGGATCTAGAAAGGTGAAGCCCGAATTTGACTCAAAAAGATCGATTCCTGGCGGACCCGATGCTCAACACCATGACAGCAATGGAAGATAATGGCTCAATGGAAGATAACGGGCTTATAATGCCTCTACTGGTTAAGAAATATGTGTTTTTCTTAAAGAAAAGTTACAGTTTCAAGTCCAGATAGGTTACAGATTCAAGTCCAGATAAGTACAGTATGTGTATCTTTCTAGACTTTATTAGCAAAATGGCTAGGCAGATGTTGCACTTGCCATCGCAATCACCCAATAAATTTTGAAGTGCATAGTCACGAGCCAAAATGTCCAAATATCATTTAGTTATGCTTCAATATATATTTACGGTTTAAGATATATGTGAGATTGTACGTTTTGATTTCTTATGAAATATGAAAGTCCAAAATGTTGGTAGTAAAAAGAATAAACCCACTTATTAGATTCTAATCGAACAACTATATATTGGACGATGTTAAATGCGTTTAATGATTTCTTAAAAAAAGAGATATTTCTATTTTCATCTTCAGATAGCTTAAAACTGTTATTATGCAAGTATCATGCTCAGTAAATGCAGTCACTATGTTCTTTGTGTTGGTTTTACTTTGTGGGTTTTCCTAATTACTTTAAATCCTAACCAAGATCTACTCCTTTGTAAGAAATTAAAATTAATGCACAACGAAACTTACTTTCCATCTTCAAAGGCTCCTGGTCTTGAATTGAGTTATTGGCTCTTGAATCCTTCCAAGAGCTTGCAATCCTTTTCTCTGGCTATCCTTGACAGAGTATCTAGTCTTCAATGGAGCAGTCAATTTTTCTGGGTGATTGCAAGCCTTGGAGACTCAGCCCTTTTATAGCAGTGCAAAACCCCAATCCTAGGGCAGCCGAAATTTAGCTGAAACAAGTCTGTCAAGAAATTTGGACAACCGAAATTTAGCTGAAACAAGTCTCTCAAGAAATCTGGACAGCCGAAATTTAGCTGAAACAAGTCTGTCAAGAAATCTGGACAGCCGAAATTTAGCTGAAATTTATTACTGCTATTATTTTAAACAACTATAATCGGTCCATTAACAACTATAATTGTTTAACATTATTCTATATGTATTCGTATCCAAATCCTTATTTAAATACGTACAATGCATTGACTTAATTAATCACATTATTTGGCATATTTTTAATCATTACATAAATGTAATCTTGCGACAGTATTTGATATCATAATCATAATGCACGTATGTCCAACTTAATTATTGTAATTAGACGTCTCTAAATCCAACAATCTCCCACATGGACAAGTGCAACCTTTTGATTATATATCCTTAACTTTATTGCATGCAACTTTTCTGTCTTTACTTATCGTATTTCTTAAACAATTCCGTCCATCAATTATGCTAACAAAGGACTTAAGCGGCATTTGTCACATTTATTCGCAACTAAACTGACATAAATCACGCTGCCAACATAACTGAATGACATGAATCTGATTTGGACATATAGTTTAGAAATTACACGCAAGTGTGATTAGACGTGCCTATTTCTAATTGAGTCACCTTTACTTTACTGTATGAGGCCAAAAAATTTAAACTTTAAAGAAAGAAATAATGAAACTGAAACTGAATGCAACTTGTATATATCATCAAAAATGTTTGCAATTGCATTACATAGAACAACAAAAACAAAACTTAAAACATATTCAGACTCCCACATTTTCTAATCATCCTAAACAGATATTACACCCATACAAGCAACATGTTGGTGAAACTTCTTGGGTGGTAATCCTTTAGTAAGAGGATCCGCAATCATGGAGTCTATACCTATGTGTTTTATACATAATTCATTATTCTACACTCTCTCTTTTACAACCAAAAACTTAATGTCAATGTACTTCGACTTTGACGAACTTCGGTTGTTGGTTGCGTATA
>APFE030490698.1:73131-97153 GCA_000404065.3 Pinus taeda
AAACACCTTTGGGTGCAATCATTACCTTCAGGCACTTTGGTGTAGTGAATAAAGTACAAACATGCAACTTTTTTTTTTGTCAATCTACCTTTGGGTCAGACCAACATATCCATGAACTAACGACCAGGCCAGTCCATGTGTGTTGCAACTTATTTTTTTTTATACACTACCCTTATGCACCAAACAACTTAGCAGGCGCCAACCCTCCTTTGGGAAAGCTAACACCCACGTCCATTGCCAACACGTCATTTCAACTTGTCATGAGTCACCCTTGCAATCGTCTTACAGAGAGCAGTTCATTTGCGAACATCAATGCTTGACTCATGCGAAAACAACACATGTATACTTAAAAACGCCTTTAGTTAGATTCCAAAATTAGTAAAACTTTAGCAATTTCTACAATCACTACCTTTAAGAAATGTAGAGAATACTAAATAATTTATTTAGAGAATACTAAATAATTTTATGGTTTCCATGATTAGCATCATTGTGATAAATTTCCGTCCTATAAACTAAATATTTTGAAATCATATTAAAGCTCATTTGCCTTCACACGCGTAGCAACTAATATAACACAATATTATAGGTTCACACTAAATTGCTCTTTGCTTTTAATTTCGAGCAGAATTTGTTGCCTCACTCTAACAAACTTCCAAAATCTATAATATATAGTTATATTAACCAAAAAACTTTTCTCTATTAAAAACACAGTGCGTAGATATGAACAAAAACTAAAGATAAAACTTCTAAAAGGAAAATACGCCCACACCATCAAAATCAAAGTGAAAGTCAATGAACATGATTTTCGATGATCACATAGGCTTGGATACTCACTTCGGATGTCAAGACAGACTTGCAGTGAGAGGAGATTTTTTTTCATAATAATTTGGACAGCAAAAGATGAATAGCATTTGATATCATTACATGGAATTCTTAGTTCAGAGATTCAATTCATGTCGCTGGAAACCATTGGTGTCTATTTATTATCAGTAGTGCTATTTGACATCACTCTGAAGGGAATAAAAAAAAAACTAAAACAGATCCAGAGACGACCATTGCTTCAACCATTATATAAATACAAACACAACAAAAAAAGGGCGCACACAAAGTATTGATTTATGCACGAAACAGAATTACTAACTGTGCGATCCTTCACTGGTGCTTTCCACTAGTTTAATAACAATAATCCTCATTGTCCACAAAATTTGTTTGAAATCAGCTTCCTTATCATAATATCAAAGCTATTCAAATGTATTATTCTGCCTTGTAAGGATGATTCAACGAACCTCTAAACATGGAAAAACTTTCTTTGCAACACAAAAAATTATTCGAAAGTCTAGAGCTTCTGGCTTTATTTGCCTAAAAAAAAATTGTGCTTAATTCTAATAACAACGAAATAAGATTGGAGCAAGTGAGAATTAAAACTCATTACATCATTTAAAATAGATTTTTAATATGGATTCCTCCATGACAAAGCAATCAGTTACACTCTCCTTGAAAAAACTCACGGATCCAATTTTTTTTTTTTTTATATCTGATTGTGCCACTACCATTGTAATTAACTCAGCTGCAACCTAAAATTCAGATCGCATGTGCACACAGAGTATTGATTTTGAAAATTAAAATTTCAAATAAAAACTTCTCCAAGATCACACGAAGCGCAAGGATGGGTTCAAATTCAAGATTAAAACCACATGGGAAAAAACGATTAAAGCAAATTTTTTTAACAATTCTTTCTGCAACAATTAAATTCGATATGGAAAATAGAAAGCAATTAAAACCAAATCAAACTGCAATTCTTACATAAGGGCGCTCTAATACCACTTTTTGGTTTTACTTTGTGGGTTTTCCTAATTACTTTAAACCCTAACCAAGATCTACTCCTTTGTAAGAAATTAAAATTAATGCACAGCGGAACTTACTTTTCATCTTCAAAGGCTCCTAGTCTTGAATTGAGTTATTGGCTCTTGAATCCTTCCAAGAGCTTGCAATCATTTTCTCTGGCTATCCTTGACAGAGTATCTAGTCTTCAATGGTGCAGACAATTTTTCTGGGTGATTGCAAGCCTTGGAGACTCAGCCCTTTTATAGCAGTGCAAAACTCCAATCCTAGGGCAGCCGAAATTTAGCTGAAACAAGTCTGTCAAGAAATTTGGACAACTGAAATTTAGCTGAAACAAGTCTGTCAAGAAATCTGGACAGCCGAAATTTAGCTAAAACAAGTTTGTCAAGAAATCTGGACAGCCGAAATTTAGCTGAAATTTATTAATGCTATTATTTTAATCAACTATAATTGGTCCATTAACAATTATAATTGTTTAACATTATTCTATATGTATTCATATCCAAATCCTTATTTAAATTCGTACAATGCCTTGACTTAATTAATCACATTATTTGGCATATTTTTAATCATTACATAAATGTAATCTTGCGACAGTATTTGATATCATAATCATAATGCACGTATGTCCAACCTAATTATTGTAATTAGACGTCTCTAAATCCAACACTTTGGTCACAATTTAGTGTTTTTGCTTTCGTTTCTATATATATTTTTTTCCTGTTTCTGAGTTCTAGAAAACCTATTGCTTCAGGTTCTCCATAACATATCCTTATCGCTTCATACTTTATTTCTACTATATACTTTCTACATATCCAAAATATGGAGAAGCGAAAGAACATGGATGCCGATCAAATTAAATTGCCTATACCTTCCTGTCCATTTTTTGATATTCTGATTTAATAGACAACATTATAATTATAAGAGAGATTGGTTACAATGATAAATGCTCTTGCCCATCGTTACAATATTTAGGTGTAGAAGTAGAAAGAGTCACACAATGCAAATAATTTCTTTTGGGCTGGGGTGCGGGCTGCTTTTCTATTGGAACTGGGAGGGAAAAAGTGTTGTATTGGTAGGAATGGTGAAGTTTAGTTGTTGTAGTTTAAATTTTGAATTTCCTCAAGGTTTTCCATGCCTCTAAAACGATCTCACAATCGTTCATTAGATCATTCATTTGAATTTATTTGCGGTAGAAGAATAGCTTCAATCAGAGATCCTGATGCTCAGGAAAACAGAAAGAAAAATCTAATAGATGTTAATAGCTTTATTGAGACTTTGAAGATAAGGAAAGAGGAAGTTTGAAATCTAATACAACCTCAACTAGTTTCCTTGAATATCGGCAATTATGAAAACAATAGCGCCATTATATTTGTTTATTTGTTTTAATATTTTCTACGCCCTGAATTCTTATTCACAGATATAACAGTGCAAGGGTCCAAAATTCCAAATCATTATAGGCCGTTGTCTACAACGCCCATCTTTGCCCGGCCTAATTCGTGAAAATGTTGTTTCTAATAAGCAATACACGTTGAAAAGAAATCTGACAAACACACATATACTGTAAACCATATTTCTTTATATGGCGTTGTCTATTATGTTTATTTTTTCTAAGGTGAATTGAATTTATACGATATAAACAATGAAATAGAAATTACAAGCTTGAGAAGAATTTAAAATTACGAGAAGTCAATGATATTGACACCAAAATGGATTTTTTTCATAAATGATCAAGTTAATTAAAATTTGACAAAACGACATACATAAATGGTTAGAGAATGTCGGCAGTTTAAGTCCATAATTAATCGTATTTGAGCTTGTGTTTTAATTTACATCTAATCACATAAATTCATTCTAATTGCATATTTAAGTTTGCGTTTATATAAGTGTGTATATGAGGATTATGTGTCAGCTTTATGATAGCATTGTAATAAGTATTTTGGCGAAGAATATTAAAAAAAAGAAAAAGAGGAATCACAAGGAAAAAGATGAATAACAAGGAAAAGGATGACTAAAATCATAAGTTTAAAATATCTTTTCAAGAAGAAGGTGGAGATGGCAGCCAATATGATCACACTTATTTCTATATGTTTTTTAACATTATTGGTTTTACAACCTCAGAAATATGATGGTGGGATGGCATACCATGGTGACCAATCTCCATTGAGGATAATGGACTATGGTAGAGTCTTAATTCTATAATTAAAGAGTAATGCGATCAATGAAGTTTTTCACTTGATTAATTTGCGGTGTAACTTTCCATCAGTAAGCACACTTAACAATGTAAGTGTGTAGGCATTTCTATCTAACATAGATAGTCTTATGTAAGGGTGTTCATGTGGACATTGTTCCATCATGATGCATTTATTATTCAATGTAATAATTATATAATTTCTAAAAAAGAGATTTATATGACAAACATCTTTACCATCAAAACCTATATTTATATTGTCATGTTTTATGAGTACTTACCTAAATTGTTTCTGTAAGAGAGTTATTTGTTAAGAAAAATATGTTATGGTAACAAGAATTGGGCCATAAATACCTAGAGGCATTGAAAAACATAAATATTGTTATGAATTGAAAAATTTTATTGTTCAAATTGATTTTTGTTTGCATTATATATGTAAAAAACAAAACCACGGTTAATTTATTCTTATTCTCACAAACCCTCTACTTATTGAATTCATTCTAATGCATTTGATAGACTTGAGATTCCTTCAACTTATAACACTTTGGATCATGTGTAATTTATTGAAAATTGTACTAAAATGACATATATATATATATATATATATATATATATATATATATAAACTAAATCTAATGTTTTTAATCCATTTAAGGAGTTTGAATCTCTCCTTGAAAATAAGATTGGTGTGAAGATTAAGGTGTTGAGCACTATGTTGGCTAGACTTTTCATTGAGGTGTTGAGGACTATGTTGGCTAGTTTCCTCTATAGGGTTTTGTAGCATCGTATTAACCTCAAATATAATTATTTTTATTAGATGTGGGATTGTGTGCCTATGCTTATGCATACACATGTTGTGGGGCTAGATTTCCTCTAGGGTTTAGGTAAAAAAACCTACACTATTAAACGCCAACAATCCTTGCAAATGTAATATGTAATGACACTCATATTGATAAAATATGCCTTTCCTACACACCAAGTTAACAAACGGTGAAGGGGATTTTTTACAAGGGGCTAAGCCAAATAAGAAAATAATTCTTAAAGTCTTCCTAAGGAGAGCAATTCTTAACATAACACTTAACATTTGGGAACATGGATATACAAAGTGGGAATTTAGTGCAATTCTTATCATTCATTCATTCATTCTAATGTATCATTCTCACCACATTGAATATTGTTTTAGCTCTAGGAAATGTGTGACCATGCTAATTTTATTGAGTCTAAGTCCACTTTTGCTTAGGTTTTTGTAAGGAAAGGATAAAGCCCTAGAGAGGGGTGTGGAGAGAGTATTCCTTGTTTGGGACTTAGATGGTACCAAGAGACCCTTAACTAGAACTCTTTGTGCCATAGTTCCACGATACTTCTTGATCAACCTATGTTGGAGCCCTAAAACCCTGGTGAGATAGCCTGGGCAATTATATAGGTAGACAACGGGGTACACTACCTTAGGATTTTGTAGGACCATAGGGTATCCTTTTCTGTTGTGGATTCATAGCCCTTTCTTAGGGGTGACCCAAAATTGATGGTATTGGAGCATTGAGTACTATGGATGTGTAAGTGTATCTTATAGGATTTTGGATTCTTAATGTGTTAAATTACTTTACGTCGTGTTATTTCTTATGGTTATATGTTGCTTATTAATTATATGTATTTTTGCATACCTATTATCATGTTAGGGGTATATTATATGTTGAACACCATGAAGTTGCATGAGGTAAGTATGAATATAGCTTAAGGTACTATAGGCTATTAAATGATGAGAAATAAACCTAGTTTGATGATTTAAAGTAATTAATAAAAAAATATTAATATTAAGAGACAAAAAAAATGGGCAGAAAAAGGCTTTTGATCCTGATTCTATATTCACATAAAATAATGATACATAATTCATGTAGACTCACAATACACGAGGCATCATAATATAGAAATGAGGTTCATAACAAATTACCAATTTTGCTAATTGGCTGGACCTTCTCCATAACTTTCTCCACAATATATCCATGAATATCTCCAAAAACATATTAGTTTATTTTGTGTGATTTCCATCCATAACTTCTCTCATTATTCTCATCTTTGGTCATACATAGACTTCTAGAGTAAGTCTACTTTCATGATTAATAATTTCGTACTTTCATTATTTGTGAATACTTAGATTTATTGATTGTTTATGTGAGTATGAAGCTAGCATTCCCCCCCAAATCATAAGTCCAGCGTAAGAACCTGGAACCATCTCGAAGTATTCATGCTGAAACTACTAAGCTGAGCCGCAATGAAAAGCTGCTTGAAAAAACCACCAAAATTGGATGCTAAAAACTCCAATATGAAAAGAGAAAACCAAGAGAAGTGAATTAATTGTAAGCATTATACATCCCTAAAATGGTTTAACAGCTCAATATAATGGCAATATGTAATGCAAAACGATATATCTATCCTTTTCTAGGTCAAATGACCATCCAAGTGAACAAAACACCCACATTTGCTCTCAATTAACATCTCGGTCACTTGTCCACTGACAAATTTGGATTCCCATTGGAAAATTGTGTTCTTTTCGAAAATTTTAGTGTGACAACCAACATCATCAATTCAATTTCAATTTCATCATCATATCCCCCCTTTGTTAGCTAAAAGGAGAGACCATAACCATCTCGATTTATTTTGAACTTTCCCCCTTTCAGATGTAGGAGAGTTTCGGTATTGAACTCCCACTTTCACATGCATGAGATTACCAATTTTTCACTATTGGCTACAAGGTTTGTCTTCGTGTGAGATTGAATTCTATGGTAAAACATATACAATTGTTTGACTGTAGATACCCAGTCCCAAGGATCAATCAGTTCATTACTAATCTTTGATTTTTGCTAGTTGGTTTCATTTGAAACATCTCTCTAACGAGTGATTCTTCTTGCCACAATGATGACAAGGATGGAGATCAAAACAATTATCTTCTATATGAAAAGTTCTTTGAAAATGTTGACATTTTGGTTTTTATTCAACTTTCTCATTGATTTTTAATGTTGCTTTATCAAGAAATCCTCCACTGATGAACTTTGATTGGTTTTCAATAGTTAGGACTATGAAAGTTGTTGTCATATTTGTCATAAATTGAAGCATATTGAATTTTTGTTTTATTGAATTTGTTCCCATGGTTTGATAATTGGCTTAGAAAGTTGAACTTGATCATGTACAACTTCGACAGTTGATATCGTATTGCTAAATAACTCGGAAACATCGCCCTTCTTCAAAAACTCATGTCGTTGTAGCTATGAATCAATTTGGACAAACTCAATGGTCTCATGTGAATAATGTAGATGCCTTTTAATATCAGCAAAAGTGACTTTTTTGTTTTTCACCGTGTCCTCAACAGTGGATAGTATGAGAGTGTTCAAAAACTCTAACAATTGAATTCTTTGCTCCATTTGAACTTGCTCGCTTGAACTTATTTGCTTAAACTTGCTTTCTTTAATTTCACGCTCACATGATCTTATATGTGTGCTTTTCTTCTTTAAATTTCATGCTCACTTGATTTCATTTTAACAAGCTTAAAGTGTCGGCTACCATCGAAAATGCACACAAGTTAATGATTTTTACAATGTAATGAGTAGATGGCAAGTTTAAATGAATTCATCAATCCCTACCAATTATGATTTAATGGCTCAATCAAATCTTGGGTGTTAGGTTCAACCAAGAATGCATGCAATACAAATCCATACAAAAGATTATGATTTACAGATTACAATACAATTCAATTTTGATTTGAGCTCACTATTTTACAACTTTTACTATTGACTATTTTCAATCTTCTTCATACCAAAAAACTCTCGCACAAAATTAAATCTGGTAACTATCCAAATATTCAAACAAAATATACTCTTCTTACTCCATTATTATAAAATCAACTTATAACTTATGACTCCAAAAAAGCATTTATCACTCCAGAAATATTACAAAATATACACCTTATCACTGCATTACAAATATTTAAAAAATACTTTTATAATCCACCTTATTCCTCTAATTGAGAAAAAAAAAATTTACTTTAGGATACCTTTTTCAAAATGCTTTTGCATACATCCTATTAAATTATTAAAATAATTTAATGAACTTTATGAAGTCACTTAAAATTGGTACATTGCCTTTTAGATTTTTTAGTTTATGCATGTAAAAAAACCATACACCATTGCCATAGTGTTTTCTTCTTAAAGATGTAAGAAAAGAACCCACTTAAGATTGTGGATGACAAAAATCTCAAAAATATAAATGGCTGCTAAACATAGTGGATCTGTAGCAACTGATACAAACAAAACCTGCCAAAATTGTAATTTATGCCACAATCATAGCTAAACAACAAAATGAAATAGTAATAACTCCAACCATCCAATGGAAACCAGATATAGAAAGAATAGTTTTTATTATAACACTTGTGAAGGGAACAAATAGATGTTACAAATCCCCCTCTATGGGATGGGATCTCGTCATCCTCAAACATCTTCAACTTGTGTAGAGTCTCTCTCCTCTATAATGTGTAAATCCACAAAAAATATGGTGTGCAAAAATGAAAATAATAAGAGTTACAGTAGTGAGTGCAACCATCAAAATAAGAAAAACTGAATAATGAATGGAAAACCCTTATATTTATAACCAAATATTGAGTTATCCTCAAATAATGAGCAATAATAAAATATTATTAACCCCATTCTTCGAATAACCACTTGGAATATTTTATTATATTTGGTTAGGAGGGAAAAAGTATTTAAACTTTTATTTAGAAATAATAAATAAATAAATGATTTATTTATCATCTCAAGGAATTGGTTAAGGAATAATAAATAAATAGTGATTTATTTAATTATTCCTAAGGGATTTAGTCAAATTTGAGAAGGAATAATAATTAATTAGTGATTAATTAATTATTCCTAGAGAAAAAGAAGATAATTAATAAGTTATATGTTGATTTTTCATAATTGGGTCAAATATGACAAGGAATAATAATTGAAGAATGGTTTAATTAATTATTCCTAGAATAAAATCAAATAAATAGTGAATTACTTAATTATTCTTCATGGTTTTAATTATAAATTACTTAACAGAGGTGGTTTATTAAGTAATTTCTCATAGTGAAAGCAATTTTACTATGGTAAAATTGGCTTTACATGGTGTACTTTGATCCACCTAGTAAATTAGGATAGATGATCAATTTTTTGGTGATAACAAATTCCACCCCAACTTACAAGTGTTAGGAGAAAAATGTATGACCAAAGTATGTTGTAAAGACACAATCACTAGACAACACAGTGGAGTCAGAGAGAGAGAGAGAGAGAGAGAGAGAGAGAGAGAGACCAATAAAGCTAAAGCAAGATAGGATAGGAACAGAGGGGCTAGACCAATACAAGTCTCATTTTATGTTGTGGTACCAGACCTCAATGAGGTGGGGGAGGCATACCCATACCCACCGAGATAACCTAGTACAAAAATAATGGTGTGCCCAGAAACATAAAACTTACCAATGAAGTACGTGTTGAATGGTACATGACATGCTGGCATAATAGAGCTATAAAATAATACAGTGTATCCCATATACATAATGCACCTGGAAAAACATGAGACAGGACTGAATACAATAATATATGAGTACATGAGATCTAATGGCCCTTCTCTCCAAAAATGGGTGGGAGGGAGGGTCGAACAATTAGGGAAACCCTACAGAACAAGGAAAGTCTCTATAAAATTGAATGGATCGTCTGAAAGAGAGGTGGATGCTATGAACACTATGATAAGTAGGAACCAAACCCTTCAACCCTACGAAACTGCATCTGAGTCTGTAGCATGATAGGAATGCATCCAGGCATGTGGGGGACTACCTGAAGGGCCACCCCCTCATGAGGTCTGAGACATCTCACATACACTGGGGAATCACTGGTACAATTTGTTGCACCACTGGACCATCATGTGTATGAATCACAAACATGAAATGACCAAGTCAAAGAGCAATAATGAGTCCCTTTTCTTGATCTGAGGCACAAAACAAGAATGGAAGCTAGATCTAGGGTACACCACCCTCTAGGTCATTCTTCTAGAATACATGAGCTGATGTCGATAGAATAGGACCCCCGATAGATGAGGCAATGAGGATCCTCAACTAAGGCACGAGGGAAAATAGTAATGTGACTAATGTACTGAATTCAGGGATAATGGGAAAGTGGTATTGAGGGACAAATAAATTACTTCCCTTGTCAAAGCATAAAGTGCATGGTTGACCTGGAAGTGACTGACTCAACTCCGGAGGGGATGGGGACAATATGACTGGACACCAAAATGGGCAACACAGGATGAACGATATGAAAATATGGATGGAATACTGTGACATGATATAATGGGATGTTAAACGGACTCCATGGATGCAAGGGCGACTCATCACAGATGCTCTAAACAAGGGTGACTCGATGATGCTGCCACATAGAATAGGTCTGGTGGGGACCATAAAAACATGAGTAAATGGTGGTTACTCATGAGAAATATTGAAACATGGTATGAAAACTATTAAGAGGAGATGGACGCCAAAGTATAAGTGTCGTTTTATGAAGAAATTTGATTTTTAGAGGCGACAAAGTGACCCTTCCTGGAAACGTGTCTTCCTGGTGAAGTATTAAATCATAAAAACAGAGGAAGACCCATTATATATCTTGATGAAAGTTTTCCACCGATGTTGATGATTCATTAAACTGAGCTATGGTTTGGTTGCAATGGGCGATAGAAAAATTGTGGATTTTTCTATGAAAAGATGTTTTCCCTCCAATTTGGATTCATTTGCTAAGTGAGATGTCGTGAATTTGAAGAGGAGGAAAAGGCCCTAAATCTTGTGGAGATCATAGTGGAAAAATCAACCATCAGAATCAAGATCTACAACTTTCAGGTAGGTGGCCTTACTCATCCCTTTAATTACAGTGGTTTATTTCCTGATTTTTGGCACCTGGGAGCTCCCTAGGAGACCCCTGCTGTTCTTCATGTCTCATCACACGTTTTTGGCCCAAAAATGCGATTTGGCTCTTAGGAAACAAGTGAAAAGCTGCAAGCTCTCTTTTCTGGGCAGAAAACTACGACTTGGGGCTGAAAAGAGGGTGGTTTGCTAGGCTCGTGGGGGTTGTAGGTTGATCAGTGCACACCAGTGTTTTCTTCTTTGAGCTGACAAGACATGTGGTGTTTTGTAGGCATGGAAGAGTTGAAAATCAACTCGCATGAGCGAGACTTGGATACCCTTTGAGCTGAGATTCAGAGGGATTAGGGGGTTCGAGGGGCATTGACTCATTATGGGGCTCTCAAGTTAGCAGAGAACCCATTGATGAGGGCAGGTCAGCCCTTGCTATTGTGAATTGTGAGTTATGGTGATCTAGACCAGGAGTTATTTATCGTGCAGGGGCACAAGATTGAGCTCACATTATGAGATATTTATTTCTTGATCGGACTACCTCCCATTGGAGTGGTTGGGGGTATCCATCCGGTGTTGCTTCGTGGGAGGAACATTACTGAGTTTGTGGAGCGCCATTGTCCACGGGATGTTTGTGTCAAGGGAACGACTATCCTGACTAGTTATCTAGAGCGGCTAGAGACACGAGTTGTTGCTGCAGCTCTACTACAAGTCTTGAGAAACTAGGCATTCCACCACATCATTGGTGGCCAAATGATGCTAGTTGAGAGTGTTTTACCTGGGACCTACCATGGGTGGCCCGAGATGATGTTGTCGTCAGTGAAACGAGAGTTAAGTCTTTGCAGGATGTAGGTGAATAGTGACTATGCTTTTGGTACAATATTATGTGCATTCTTCTTTGAGAGTATACCCACAATCCATCCTCATGTACAGATTCGAGATGGGGGCCCTCAGAAGCCTAGGATGCGTCTCTCAGTGAAGATACTATGGAAAGGAAGAGGAGGGGGAGTCAGGCGGTTGTTTCGATGCTATTTTTCACACATCAAGATTGGACACCCATCTACATTGATGATTACCCTTATAACAGGATGAACTATCAGGGAGATCCTGACATTCCACTTCCACCCAGGTGAGCATGGGGACCATGCAGTAAGTATTAAGTTGTTATTTTATGGGGCATTTCATATTTCTATGACATGTATATGGTATTGAGTGTAAAACATGCGGTATGTAGACATAGCACGGGTAAAACCGGCAGGATACGTAGGACGAGCCATAGTGTCTAGGGTTGCAGATCGGGGAACATTGTCGTCATGTCAGGGTCCAGATGAGAGTGCACTACTTACTGATCTACATTGTAGATTTGAGGAAATCTTGACCGGAGTGTCAAAGTGTGGATGAATGGATTTATACAATTGACACACATATGAGTGTACCAGCCTACCTGCAGAGTGACGAGCTATCATACGGCACACATGATGACTGGTTAGGCAGTATGTGATCTACATATAGGTGGAACAGACCCTTTGGTGCGAGATCCACCAGACAGTGACTAGATGTGGTGACATGTTGGTCCCTTTCGTTTTTATTTTTGTAACATGCTATGGCCATGTCTGATTTATTTAGAGCTATGGGGCTCCAAACACTTATATGATACATAATATGATTATGCATTTTTATATGACGACGATGGTTCTTCATGTGTTTGTTTATGGTTCTTTTCTGTGGTATACATGTGGTAAATGCCAATCTAGAATGCTACTTGCAATGGTATCTACGTAGTTATTTTGGGCACTAGGAACATGACTAAAAGTAATGGTTTCAAATTCACTTACTAACATTTTAACTCGTAGATATTTTCTAAATATGATTTGGTTATGCACATGATACACACCATTCAATTGCATGACAAGTAGCAAGGAATCTAAATGATCATAAAGATGAAGGATGCGATGACTAAGGGCATCGACTAACAAACCTATCACTGCATCATATTCGACCTGATTATTGGTGGGAGATCTAATGCACATGCCATTTGAAAGGACTAACGTATGCAAGGGGGTAAAAATGGCCGAGGTTGCTGAGGCTATTCCGGGAGAAGTGATGCACACCATCGGCATGGCCGATATATGGTCCGAATGAGGGATCCATCTGAAAGGTGCAAAAGACAACATATGAGATGATGCAATCTACCTAACTTCATGGAAGAAATAAAGATACACCAATCAAAGTGATGTGCTATGAGCGAAATTTCTATAGGTAGAGTGCATTGGGAGAATAAGGAAGGGAGTATTCTTCGAAATCCTCCAAAAATATACACCCTTGCCTAAGTGCAAGGGTAATCAGGGGTAGACATAGCTTCCATGATGTCCTCATCAAAATGGAAGATGGGAGGACAGGAGGAATAGTGACTACATGATGTGACGGCGGTACCTTGTGCATCAACCTGAGAAATAAGTTTCACATACGCATCGTCTTGTATGGTAGACGACAAGCTGGTAGATGGAGGATCTATGAATGTTAAGACCTTAGATTTTGTTGAAAGAGGTTCGATAGAAGTGCGCGCAGAAACCTTGGAAAGGTTTTCTTGCGAGGAACTTAAGGATGATGACAGGTAAAGGATATGGCCTGTGGTGTGCGTTATCTCAACATTGGGGGGGCATCGTGATGGTGGGACCATAGTCCCCCTGTTCTAGCTGACTATGGGTACTAGAATCCACGAGTAGAGGAGTAGGTGTTCCACTACGAGCGGTCTCGTATTCGTGAAGTGCTTCAAGGAAATCATCAAATTCATTGAGATGAGGGCAACAATGGAAGTAGTGACCATGATGATCACACAAGGCAGAAGGGTGATTTGTGCATAACGTTCTGAGTTTCTTCGGTGAACCCAGCAAGCTAACATACTTCAGGGGTATTTGACTGAAGGAACATTTCATGAACCAAAGGCTTGAGATGAGAAAGCTCGGGATAATTATTGGTGGCGTTCCCAAAAAATTTACACAAAGCACACATAGGTAACGAATTTAGGGCCTTAGGGGTAGGAGGATCTTGGGGAGCCTTGTCCTTAGGCTCTTTCCTTTTAGCTTTCCCCCCATGTCCAGATGCTTGCACAATAGGAGTGGATTCTTGTTGAGGTTGTGATGGAATTGAAGCAGTGCGAGGGGTTGTAGGGACTGGTTGAACCAGGGTCAAAGCATGATAAGGTCTTAGTTGACCAGGAAGAATGCTTGTAGGGGGATCAATGTACCATATTTGGATCCCCAAATTCTTGTTAGGAAAGACCAGTGAAGCCATGACAGGGACAAAAAATACTCCCAAAGGGGGAATAAGAAAGGTATCAGGCCTGTAGGGTAATTTCCCAGCAGAATAGCTCCTGGATGGTTGAGACCTAGAGGAACAGTTCCTAATGGAAACATAGGAGAGGCACCCAAAAATAGATTAGGTCTTCGGGGGCTGGATCCAGAGGGCTCAGTTGGGATGACAAAAACAAGGTGCTAAGGAGCGAGATGCTGATCGGATGTACCAAACTAATTCAGAGTAGCTCGGGACACTTGTAACATGCAAACATTCATAGAGTTAGGCTTTGAGATGAGAGGGGGAGGACCAGGGAAAGAACCCAACAATGAGGAATCTTTATAGACTCTGCGTGAAGCACCAGTGAGAGGAGTGGGAGACTGCTTATCTCATAATTATGAGATAATGGACTCGAGGGTGGTCACGGATACCGACTTATAGTAAGTTAACTAATTGATGGTAATGATATTCCCTTCATGGGGGAAGCATATCATGCAAAAAACCATAGACGGGATGACTGACATTGCATATGTGTGACTACAACCTAAGAGAATGTTTTAATCTAAAGGGGCAATAATAACCTCAATGTCTGCATGGACAGTCTTGCTCGCAAGGGTCACTGGACAATTGCAGTACATGCCAAGAGGCTAGGAGGAGTGTCCATCCCAAGCAAGCAAAGTGATTTTGGAGGGGGACAACTCGGGTGACTTGACTTGTTTCCAAACCTCATTGGACATCACACATGTTGATGCATGTTCATCAATAATTAATCAGGAGATGATGGAATTATGGACTTGGACTGGTATCTGGAAAGCAACGGATGAAGGAAATTGGGGATGTTCTGATGTATCAACTTGGAAGACAATCAAAGGATTGTTAGAAGGGTCTAATGCATTGAAAGAAATTAGTGGATCTTTATTTTGAGATGGGCATGACTAGAGGACTTCTAACATTGACATGGCAGCAAGTGATTGTGCCAAGTTGTCTACTATACTGTATGTATGGGAAACTCAGTTAGAAGTTGCATTACGACGTATTGGTCCCTTGGGGATCTTTGGAATGGCCTCAAATTTAGGTTGAGGGATCTGTAACTGACCATTTGGTGTTGTAATAGGCTCAACAGGTGCTTTGGTTTTGGACTTAGTGGCATATGAAGTCGAAGGCTTGTCATATTGATGTGATCGAGTTTGCAGGTTGATATTGAAGGGGTTAACCTCATCAAAATTCATCATAAGGATCTGGTAGTCACCAGGACCAGAAGGTTGGGTGGGATGGGCTGCTTGACCTGGCTGAGGTTGAGAAACAAAAAATTCTTGTTAAGGGAAAGGATTTGAAATCACTATCGATTGAGATGGCGTAGGATTCTAAGGCGATTGTTGACCTCTACAAGCTGCTTCAGCTTCCCACATTTGGCACATCTAGGGTAGGAGGGGACACTCATGTGTATAACGGCAGTGTACACCACAACATGCACAAGGATTTTTCATACGAATAACCTCGTTCTACTTGGGTTCGCTTCCTTGTTGTTGGTTATTGGTGTTAGGCTGGTTACCTTGGGGTTCACTAGGCTGATAACCTTGATTAAACTGGTTACCCTTGTTACACTTCCCCTCATTATTTTTCTTTGAATTTAGGGGATTGGTCGCACTTTGTTGCGTAAACACATGACCCTGAGGGGGCGGTGGCTGTTGGGGCTGAGGATGCATGGGGTGTTGCGGCACTAATGCTTGAGGGGCTGGAGGACCTTGTTGTGCATAAGGAGGAGCAACGATTTGGTAAACAGGTTGGGGCACTGAAAACATGTTTCCAGTAGGAGGGGGATGAGTGTTAGAGGAACTGGTTCCCCCCTATGGATAGCCATAACCTTGTTGATTATATGGTGAAGGATGTGATAGGGTTTTAATAATACCTTTGGCAGCGTAACATGCCCCTGTTGCATTGGCACCGCTAGGACGAGGGAGGTCTGGAATGATGATATAGACATAACCGGATTGTGCATAAATCTGGTCATATCTTAGGGTGGTTTGGAGAGCTTTTTCCTCTATCTGAGGAAAATGGGATGTGACATCTTTTCCAATGGGTTCTAAGAGGCTCCTAAGAAACCAATCTAGATAGACATGGTCTTCAAAGAGTGTGGTGACATGCGCTCCTCCTTGTACACCACCCTTGAACATGATCTAAAAGGTGAGTGGCGGAGGAATGACAGAATGAGGTCTATAAATCTGTACTAGTGTGGTACCGGAGAGGTTATTAGAAATATGAGAGGAACGCTTTAGCAAGCATTGTGAAAATGGAGTGAGATGTGGAAGGATGGTCTACATACCATTTTCCAACATCTCTAGTGAGCATGCATTAGAAGAGACGAAGACGAATGGAGTCATCGGTAATGGAGTTAGACGAACACCACATGTGGAAGGAGTGGACATGGTTGGTAAGGTCCTCTATATCATTACCTTCAAATTTTGGAACATCTGCAGGAAGCTTAGTTGACATAGTAGGCCAACCAACATTGTGGTTTATGGGTTCATTTATCAACTAGTTAAAATTTGGTAGACTTAACCCACCGATAAAAGGGAGCATGGGGGATGTTGGAACGGTTCCTGAGACTGTTCTGCTTGATATGATCACTGGGATAGAACTGAAGCCAACACCAGGTCAGGTTCTTGCACCAGTTGTGGGTCTATACATGGTGATGATATGCGGTGAAGGAGGCTTGGAATCAGATGAGGAATCAGATGAACCAAGAGAAGAGTCAATATGGGGACTCAGAGGACTATGAACTTGAACCTGACAAGGAGGGGTAATATGCCCAACTGGGAACTGGGGGTGAAGGCCTAATATTCTTCGTGACAAATGCCTTAGTGATGCAATGATGGTATGAACTCGTGACATGGAAATGGTGAAGGGGGATCAACAATATGCATTTCTCTCCATGAGGGGAGATAAATTTATTATGTTAAGTCTTGGCTTTGCCATGTAAACCAAATGCCCTTTGTTTAAGGTGTTCTTGTATGTGTATGTGTGTTTATTGATTAAGCGCAAACTGTGTTTGTAAAAAAAGACAAAAAACTTGTTGAAAAGAAAATGAAATTAACAACAGAAAATGAACAGCAAAACAATTAACAAAACCCCACCCAAACTAGGTTTTGAAACACTGTGTTGGTTGATGGCTAAATCTACAGAAAAAACAATAAAAAAGTTAAGATATCTAATTGTTGGTGTGCCTGGGATCAAACGACACTAGGCTACTGGAACGTGGTGCAAGTACGACAAACATAAGAGAGGAAGATCGATGCAAAAAGATAGGGAGATGGGTGAAAACCCTAGAGAAACTGATGGGACCCTAAGGCCAATGAACAAACAATTTTAATATGAAACTAAGCATGGTGACAACCTATCTTTATAGATCTTAAACATAAGGGTACATATCTAGAAAGAATGGCTAAAAGTGTTGTAGAACCTCAGACTACTTACTCAGCTAAACTCCTCCTATAATGGTGGAAGCGTACTAGAAGCCCTAAGGGGATAAATTCCACTTTGCTGAGTAAATTAGAGTAGATCAAGGCCTAAGCAGGATGAGATAGAGGTCAAACAACCCTGCAGAAAACTCTAAGAAAAACATAGAAACAGATCTGATAAAAACCCAGAAACCCTAAAATCGCAGGTTCTGTCCTGCTTTCAGGTGAGATCGCACTTTTTGGGCTTAAATGTTTGTTGTGGACTCTAGATTATACTTGTTGGGCTAAAAAGTGTAGTTTATGCTCCTTGATTCTCGATCAGCAAATCTCGGAAAAAATTGCCATCTCTGTCGTGACTTGTTCCTGTGACATGCAAAAAGAACTAGAAAGCTTGCGGAAGTCGGAAGTTTAACAGATTTAGGGTTAAAAAGGTAGGAAACATTAAGATACTGAAAAAATAAGAAACCCTAAGTTGAAAACTGAAGGTCACTTAGACTTCTAGATCTGATGTATAAAACAAGTGGAGTCGCCAATTTTGTTGTAGTGCTTTCTTCTCAAAGATGTACGAAAGAATCCACTTAAGATTGTATATGACAAATAATATCAACAATATAAATGGCTACTAAACATTGTAGATCTTCAGCAAATTGATAGAAACAAAACCTACCAAAAATTTGATCTATGCAACTATCATAGTTAAACAACAAAAAGAAATAGTAATAACTCCAATCATCTAATGGAAACCAAATATACAAAGAATAGTTTTTATAATAACGCATGTGAAGGGAACAAATAGATGTTACTAGTCCCCCTATATGGGATGGATTCTTGGCTATCCTCAAATGTCTTTAGCTTGTGTAGGGTCTCTCTCCTCTATAATGTGTAAACCCAACAAAAATATGTTGTGCGACAATGAAAATAGTCAGAGTTACAACAATGAGTGCAAGAATGGAAAACCTTTATAATTATAACAAAATATTTAGTTATCCTCGAATAATGAGCAATAATAAAATATTACAAACCCCATTCTTGGAATAACCACTTGGAATATTTTATTATATTTGGTTACAAGGGAAAAGGTATTTAAACTTTTTAGAAATAATAAATAAATAAATGATTTATTTATCATCTCAAGGAATTGGTTAAGGAATAATAATAAAAAATAATGATTTATTTAATGATTACTAAGAGATTTAGTCAAATTTGACAAGGAATAATAATTAATTAGTCCTAGAGAAAAATAAGAAAAATAATAATTTATCTGTTGATTTTTTTATAATCGGGTCAAATTTGACAAAGAATAATAATTGAACAATGATTTAATAATTATTCCTAGAAGAAAATCAAATAGATAATGATTTATTTAATTATTCTTCATGGGTTTAATTATAAATTACTTAACAAAGGTGGTTTATTAAGTAATTTCTCATGGTGAAAACAATTTTACTATGGTAAAATTGGCTTTACATGATGTACTTTGATCCATCTAATAAATTAGGCTAGATGATCAATTTTTTTGGTGATAAAAACAATTCGATATATGCATGTTATTCATTGGAGAGAAAAAGTGAGACAACATGTAACCATCCATGAAATTTAAGCATTATCATTGAAGTAATGAATGACTTTATTGAGCATGAGAGTGATGGATTTTGTTGAGATTTGTACTCCAGCGGACATGCTTTACGCTCTTCAGTTCCATTCAGCTTCAGGAATTTGGCTTTACTCGATTTCATGAACTTTCTTTGCTATTCGCGACTTCATGGGTTTTGTCAATGCTAATAGCTTCTTCGGCACATCCAATCACAATAAACCATAATATGTAGTCTTAATCTCTAGCAGATTTATCGAGGCTTTTCTTTCATTTCTCAATAAAATGCATAGAGTGAATTGATGAAATTGAAGGATTGAATAGATGGCTTTGTGTCATGTATAAGTGAGAATAGTAGGGTCCTCTAGGTCTTTGTTGCAAGCTCTTTGTTCCAAATCTTCATTGTATGCTCTTCCATGTTGTCTATACTAAACATAGGTGGCTATCCACATTATAGGTCGTCTATTTTTGACATTTTTTATGACATAGTAGTCACACCCTGTTGATCTTCCACACACATTTTTATGGCTTTTGAAGCATCTTAGTAAGTGTAACATCGTGTTACTGAATTTTTGCTATCAAATGCATATGGAGGCACTCTCGCTATCACTCCTCCTAGGATCACCACAACTTTACACAAGTACTTGATGACAACAAATTCAATGTATTTTTTCACAAGACTTCAACAAGGCTCTTCAAGAGGGTAGACACCAATACTTCCTCAACACAGGCTTGGTATCATTCCAAGGTCAGCATCATGCCATAGGGCTCAAATATTTATACTAAGTCTATGTCTGTTCTACAAATATTTTCTACTACTCAATGCAACTCCTCTTAACGATTCAGCGATGATTCTCCCTTACTGCAAACAGATACATCCTCTCCCAACTCTGGTAAATGTAGTAGATCATACATGAAAACTCTTGCAGCAAGAAAATTGTAGTTGTACATACAATTACAACATAAATCTCCAACATGTAAAAAGAGCCAAATCTAAACTATCCATTAGCGTAGTTTAACATTTTTTTGGCATATCTCTACCATGGCCTCCTCTAGACAACATTCAAGTTCCATTGTTTCACACACTTCAGAGGGCTTCAAAGGGATTTATACCGCATTCTACGATCACATGATTTCGTCATTTCCTACTTACAAGTTTCATTCTAGTTTTTATCACCATCAATGCTGATAGTGATGCTCAACCTCTGTCAAGACACAACTAGTAGTTAATATTTTTCCAAATCATGTAACAACTCTTCCCATTCAACCATGGTCATGTAGTGTTGCATAATGGTCTTCACACACCCAAAGCTACAGGAGTCATGTCGAGAATGACTATGATAACAATTGAAAGTAAGTAATAAAAATTAAATATTATATCAAGAGACAAGAAACATGGACAAAAAAGGATTTTAGGCCTAATTGTATATTCAAAGAAAATAATGATACATAATTTACACTGATTCACAATACACGGGGCCTCGTAATATAGTAATGAGGTTCATAACAAATTACCAATTTGGCTAATTGATTGAACCTTCTCCATAACATTCTCCACAATATCTCCATGAATATATCTACAAATATCTTTGTTGATTTTGTGTGATTTCCATCCCTAACTTCTCTCATTATTCTCATCTTTGGTCATACGTAGACTTCTAGAGTATATCCACTTTCATGATTAAATAATTTCACAACTTAAATATTTGTGAATACTTGGACTTATTGATTGTTTATATGAGTATGAGGCTAACAATGATGAAGAATATCATAACGTATTATGAAATAGATATTTGAAATTTTGGTTGAGGTTGACCCTTGGTGGGCATTAATTGCTATGGTATCAAGGATAATTAGGAGCTAGGTTAAAGAATTTCAAATTTTAAGTATCAAAGGTAGAATATGGTGGTAATGCAACATAGCCTAAGTGGTTTCGAGTTTTTATATTATCCAACAATAGACTTGGTAGTTATAATGTTGAATTCAGTAAATAGAGGTTGTATTACACGAATTGAGATGACAATTTATGGAAAATAGGCTTATTGACATATAATTAAAGAATTTAAGAAAAAATGAAATATTCACACCATGCCATTAATAATGATGTGAGGATTATTCAGAATGGTAGCTTCCGTCAAAGTTTTCAATCGAAAATTATTAGGTTTGACAAAGTCAGCCTCAAAGTGTATAAGTCTTCCCCATAAATAGAAATCACCCCTCCTCAACCATATATAAATACACCAATATTTTGAGCTCATTTAGACATCATAACATCATCACGTCTAATCTAAAATTTGTAGAGAGAGTTCACACAAGTGAATGAGGGGAAATTTACTCTTTGAACGAGAGTTGACTTTTTACCTATGTTTGTCTCGTTAGCACTTAGTAATTTTTGGAGGCTACAAAAGAAAATCACCAAGGTAACCCCAAACCTTTTACCTATGTTTGTCTTGTTAGCACTTAGTAATTTTTGGAGGCTACAAAAGAAAATCACCAAGGTAACCCCAAACCAACTTTGGAAGCTCGTATCTAGCCCTACTTTACCAGCTTCAGAGAGGGCTCTCTCTATAAGATTTAACTTTGTTAGATTAAATATTAGGCTAGCTATGAAGTTTAAGGCTTGATTTGTATTTGAATTACTATTGGGCTACAGAGTCAGACTAACAACAATGTCTACAGATAGATCTCACATGGAAGCGTAGCCAAACTCGATGGATTCTTTAAGGTTTGTGAAATGGAGAAGAAAGAACATATTTTAAGGTTCACTTTAAATATAGAGCATTGTTACCTAAATTTTATTTTTAAAGAGTAGAAGAAAACATTAAAATTATTCGTAGCCGAGTGTAGAGTGTAGATTTAGACAAATTTTTCTCTTTACATATCTACTGAATAATTCACATTTGGAAGGAAATATCTGCTATAACAAGGAAATATAAACATATAAGATGATAGATGCAGTTCAACAACAACTTGAAACAAGAATCATGTGAAAGAGCTTTCTGTATAACTAGTAAATCTGTCGATGCTTCATAAATATACAATAGTGTTCTTCGTACAAAAACCAATGCTTGATACTTTTGAAGATGAAGTATTCATAAATTAATTTACAAAATATCCTAAGATACTGTACTAAACTAGTATAAAATTGCCAAAAATATATTGAGTTACAAAATATTTTCTAATAATCATTGGGAAATTTTTGAATAAAAATTATTACAAACAATATCTACCAAAAGTCTATAAATATTTCCCAAAATATAACTAAGTAATAGGAAGTCTATACTATCTTCTCTTTAGGCTTGAAAGTGAATTGGTTTATTGACTGCTAGAAATCTGATGTTTCTAGACATTATGGTGGTGGGCCTTTGAATGAGCGATGTTGTTTTTCTTGCTGGCAGATGTTTGTGTTGTCTCTCTTTCTATTGCATTATGTTTTATGAGTTTGGTGCTGAATAGATTTAGTACGTTATTGAATCCCTTCCGGAGATCTGATGAGTGATTGTGCATTATCTTATCCATCATCTTTTAAATACTTTGTTTTGTCACAAAATATTTGGATTTAAATAATATATTTAAATTGATATATCAAAATATTTGAATGAAATTTGTAATTAATAATTCAATGTATTTTTAAGAATGATTTATAAATCCATCATGTTTTCAAATCCATATATTGTTTCAAAAATGAATGGCTTGTTTTCTAAATCTATGTATTCTTTCTCTTCCCGTGGATCTTGAAACCCATGTGTTGTTTTCAAAAACCATGTCTTGTTTCTCCTTTTACCTTCATTTGTAATTTTCCTTTTACTCCCATAAATCTTTGGATGGATTTCCAAAACCATGTGTTGTTTTTTTGTAAATCCATGGCTGGTAAAAATTCCTATTTTGACTATTATCCCTTTAAAAACAAAAATATCTTACTTCTAAAAACTCATTTTTACTTGTCCTCTTATGTGTAAAAATAGTTTACATGAAGCTCCCAGTTTTTTCTCATTATTTTGTCTTATCGATTTATTTTCCTACACCCATGAATTTATTTTTCCTATAGATGAAAATTTATTTTACTCCTTTGCGTGTCATTTCATTTTACCCACTTTGCCTTCTATTCGTGAATTTCTTGTAAACACAACATTGGTTTGGCATGAAATTTCATTCGAGCGATATTTATAAAAGTCAAACCAATACAGTTTGTGGATTTGAGAAGGGGGTGGGAAGTAAGAAATTTAGGGGACCCCCTTTCATTAAATGTCAAAGGGGTCGAGGGACCGAAACATATGTTGGCATTATGATACATATGTTGTACTTGATGGCAACTCACTCATCTCAGAGGATAAATTATAGTGCAGCAAAGTTCATGCACTTTCATGCAGAGAAAAATTCACGCACTTTCATGCAGAAAAAAGTTCACGCACTTTCATGCAAAGAAAAGTTCACGTACTTTCATGTAGAGAAAAGCACACACAAATGGGAAATCTTATGGTTGGTTCATGGTATTGAAAAGTTCACGTACTTTCATGTAGAGAAAAGCACACACAAATGGGAAATCTTATGGTTGGTTCATGGTATTCGTCTGACATTTTTTGATCCTATGGTTTTGGCCCGTGGTATTTAGTCCTTGGTATTTGAACCTATGGTTTTGGGCCATGGTATCTCGTTATAAGTGTTGATCCCAAGTATTGGGTCCATGGTATTGAATTGTTATGGTTTTGGACCGTAGTATTGTG
>APFE030490699.1:0-11778 GCA_000404065.3 Pinus taeda
TTGACCACTCCATGCTTCTTCTGGAATTCTGTTCATGACAGCTTTAGTTGGGCATCTATTCAAGATGTAAACTGCGCAAGTGACAGCTTCTGCCCAATACTCATGCGGCAAGTGTTTTGCCTTCAGCATACTTCTGACCATGTCAAGAATAGTCCTATTCTTTCTTTCGGCAACACCGTTTTGCTGAGGTGTATACCTTGCTGTGAACTGTTTTTGTATGCCATTCTCTCTGCAAAAATGCAGAAAGTCTTGGGAGATATATTCTCCTCCTCTATCTGTTCTGAGCACTTTGATATAATGGCCACACTGTTTCTCAACAAGAGTTTTGAAGTGGCGGAATTTCTCAAACACTTCACTCTTCTGTTTCAGCATATACACCCATGTCTTTCTCGTGTAATCATCAATGAAAGTTAAAACATATCTATTTCTGGCAAATGATGGTATTTGCATCGATCCACACACGTCAGAGTGAACAATTTCCAAGGGTGCTTTTGCCCTTATACTCTTTCCTGCTGGAAATATTTCTTTGTGTTGCTTGCCCAAGATGCAGCCTTCACAAAGCCTGTCTGGTTTCGCGATCAACGGCAATCCCTTCACCATTCCCTTTATGTGCAATAGATTCAGGCCTCCGAAATTGAGATGTCCAAATCTCAAGTGCCACAACCAATTCTCATCTTTCACTTGTTCCTGAAAGACTTCTTGCGTTACAGCTGCAATAGTTCTTCCTTCCTTCAAATCTGCCCTGAGTTTGAGAGGAAACATTCTATTGCTGGTCATCTGCACCTGTGCAATGATCTTCTTACGTGGAGGTATATCTCTGATTGTACACGTATCATCTTTGAAGAACACGTTGTAACCTTTGTCAATGAGTTGTCCAATGCTCAAAAGATTACATTTTAGACCAAGTACATAGTATACTTCTGGCACAATCATTTGTTCTCCATTTCTTGCTCGGATACTGACTCTGCCCTTACCCTTGACAGAGATCTTAATATCAGTCCCTGTTGTTACCTCAGATTTCACATTTTCATCCAGATTGGCAAACATCTCAATATTTCCAGTAAAGTGATTACTACAACCTGAGTCTAAGAACCAAAAATCTTCTTGTTTGTCTTGTCCAATGTTACATGTTAACAGCACATTCTTTGGATTCTTATTTTCTTCATTTGCAAAATTAGCATTCTGCCTACTATTCATGTCATTTTGTTTTTTTCTACATTCATTGGCATAGTTCCCATATTTCTTACAATAATGACATTGGACTTGGGATTTGTCATACCTTTATCCATGAGCTTGTTGTTTGCTTGAACCTTCATCTTGGTTCTGATTCCAGCTCCTTCTGCTTGTGCTTGTAGGATAATATCTTCCTCTATTTTCGCTTCTTCCACGACCTCTGTTAGTTACTCTGCCTCTACCTTTTCCTTGGCTGAAAGACATCTGAGTCTTGAATGCTTGCTCAAAAGAGGAATCAGTTCCTCTACTCAGTCTGTGTTCATGAGACATAAGAGAAGCACTCATTTCATCTACGTGAACTGTGAGAGATCTTTTGTTTCTTCTATTGCTACTACAACAACTTCAAACCTTGAGGGTAAACATCTCAAGATCTTCTCTACGATTCTTCTTTCTTCAAGAATTTCACCGTGAGACCTTATCTGGGTTATCAACCCAATAACCTGAGTGAAGAATGAATCCATTGTATCAGATTCTTTCATGCTGAGTGTTTCAAAGTCTCTCCTCAACATCTGCAACTTTGCAGTCTTCACCTTCTCCATGCCTTGATAGGCAGTTTTGAGAATATCCAATGCCTCTTTGGATTTTGTTGCTACTGTAATCCATGGAAAGATACTTTCATGTACTGATTGGAAGAGAAAAAACAGGGCTTTGGCATCTTCTTCCTGTCACTCTTCAACTGGTCTCTTTATACTATTGACAAAGAAGCCAATGTTGTTGCATCTACAGGTTCAGCATAGTCAGTTTCAACCAGCTCCCATATTCCTTGCGAAGCAAACAATGCTTTCATTGTTATGGACCAATAACTGTGATTTTTCCCATTAAACTGTGGCAGTTGGGAATTTTTCAAACCTGTTCCAGCATCTGCCATCTTAACTCTGTATAGGTAAAGAGGAGATACTGAGTGTCAAATTAAAAACAAGCAAAAAACTTTCACTGCTTGAAAAAATCTGCTCAATAAGCTTCTTACAGCTCCTACAGTGAAAAACAAACTCTTTTTTTCACTCACTAAGTGCCTAGACTGGCTCTGATACCATGTTGAAATTTTCTGCTAAATTCCATAACAAATAGACAACAAAAAAAAAGATCTATTTTTTCTCTGTTTCTGCACAGAAAACTGAAAATTTTGTTTTCTGGAAATGGTGTTGCAGCAACAGGATTTGGTGTTGCAGCAACGTGGAATAACACTATTTTTGTTAACATAGAAAAAAAAACAGAAAACTACTTACTGGAAACGGTGTTGCAGCAACACAATTTGGTGTTGCAGCAACGCTGATCGTGGTGTTACAGCAACGCGATTTTTGATGTCAAGTCACTTTTTGACTTACAGTGTAACGGCAATGTGTTTTTTACGCTTGGTGTAACAGCAACGTAAAACAATTGGCGTCAAGTCACTTATAGACTTACGGAGTAATACCAACGTGCTTTTGACACTTGGTGTAACAGCAACATAAAACAATTGGCATCAAGTCACTTATAGACTTACAGAGTAATAACAACATGCTTTTGACGCTTGGTGTAACAGTAACAGAAAACAAGCTGAACAGTGAATTTGTATTCATAAACAGTAAGCAAACTAATACAAATATGTCTTCCTCTTGACAGAGGGATAACAAACAGCAACACTTCAGTTCCAAAAATCAATTTTCACTATCTCAGAAAATTACAGGTTCAGCACTGTTGTGCATTTACAGAAGAGACACACTCTTATTCTTCTAACCTTCTCTCAAAAACAGAACTGTTGTTCATTCTCTTACACCAAAAAATAGAATTGTTGTTCTTTACATTTATAGTAAAAATATCTGAGTTTAAACAATAAAATAATCAAATATCTACTGACACTTATCTGCATATTAATTATAGAAGGCGGTGATGTCTTTCTCAATGAAAACAAGTCGGCAGTCTGCAGGGGAATTAAATTTTGCGAATTTAATGCGTATTTAATGTGAAAAATATTAGTGGAGACTTTGCTGCTTCGAACAGGCTGAAATATCTTATTTCTGTCCAGTTGTTCTGTGTTGCAGTTGGAATTAAATGCCAACAGCAGGTGGCATGTGCAGGACATAAAAAAGGAAAAGTGGAAAAAGGATTCAACATACCTATAGGGCCAAGTAAACCCATGACATGTCGAGATATTTGAAGGTATTCACACCTAACCATTCCCTCATTCCTGGAAGAAGAGATAAGATGAGGATTAGCGAGAGAAATGTATTCTACAGTGCATATTAAAACAAATAAACCAAAGGCAATAGGGCCGTAAGAAAATTTAGGAAGTTACTTGGCTTTGCAAGTGGTCGAGTGCTCCAGCAAGCACAATGAAAAGTCCCTGTACCCATAGCGACTGAAGAATATCAAGGCATAGTAACAACGAGATGCCTGTAAATTGAAAAACATAAGTAATAAGTAAATCGAGACTCAGAATTTGACTTGGAGGAGGGCTGCACCTTGACATCGAAGAGGAGAGACTTTAGAGGCCACCAAAACTACAACGAAAATAATGGAGCACAGGACAATGCTCCCACGACCGCACAAAACAACTGTCGATCCAAAACACTAATGCGAAGGAGTAGGGTTAGGCTTTGAGAAAACACATGAAAGCGGGAATCTCAACCATTGATGGCCCTTAGCAGATATGAGACATTCACAAAAACCAATGCCATTCAAAATCATGTGCACCCATGTGACCTAAGTTAGGTGGCAACTCGACTAGGACCACGCAGGAGCTGAGGAAATGCGCTATCCGATGAAGGGACATCGACTTTGAATGGGGAATCCAACTTAGGCTAAGTGGGTTGTAAAATAAATAACTTAACCTCAAAACATGGTTAATAAACTAATCTATGGTGTAGCGCCTTCCCATTCAAATGTGGGGCATAGGCCATGAAATCGAAATTATGTCAAATATCTTGAGAAGGGGGGGTATTTGGGTAAACTATCTAATTAGGACTACATTTGCTAGGTTAAGGTCTAGTAGAGTTGTTTGGGGCAACAAATAAAATGTGAAAGGTAGATAACCAAATGTAATGAAAGTAGGATGATAATTATTTAAGTCACTTAACTTAAATAGATATTTCAATATATGTATAAAGAAAAAAAATGTATAGAAGGGTGTGATACGTTTTTATTTATGGTATGTGTATGCATTTTATGGTTACATGCTCTTTTATAAGTGATTTTGAATGCATCAACGAAGTAAAAAGATCTAGATCACTTTCAATCTAGGAGTTGGATTGAAGTAAAACTGACATCACTGGAGAGCTTTCAAAAAACTATATTCGATGGTAGCATCCAAAGTTAATTATGTTAAGTTTAGTATGTAAGTAGTTTTGTAACCTCATTACCATAGTGAGACAACGAAGGTTGGGTGAGTCAAAAATAACACCTCCCATCAACATGAGATATCTAAGGGGGTGAGAGAAAATGTTAGATGTAAGTTAAACCTTTGTTTCCACTCTAAAAATATCAAAATAGATCAAAAAAATAATAAAATAATCCAATCTAAATCAAATATAAAATATAAATTACAAATATAAATAAATAAGAAAACAATTATAAAAATTTAAAATTTAATAAAAAATAGTTAATGTCATTTAAGAGTAAACATTCTATTTTATATATACACACCATCCATTAAAAATAAAAATCCAAATTTAATTAAATTGCCTCTTAATTCACTTATTAAATTTTATTTTTTACATACTCTAATAACATTATTAAAGCTTAAATATTGTATATTTTAAGAATATTAAAAAGAAATAATAATAATATCCATTTTTAAGGTCACAGCCAAGCCAGACACCAAATTGGCGTATGAGACCGCCTTGTTTGTGGGACAAGGGACCCACAAGGGTTGTTTGTGGGACAAGGGACCCACCTCGACGTACCAGACACCAAATTGGTGTATGAGACCCCCTTGTTTGTGGGAGAAGGGACCCACCTCAATTGGTGTATGAGAACCCCTTGTTTGTGGGACAAAGGACCCACATTCGCGCAATGATTTGACTACTAAGTCTACGAAGGCATACATACCCTTACCCCCTTTGGTTTTGAACCTGTGACCTCTTAGGAGGAAACACATGCTCTTAACCATTTGGCCCACTACATATTACAAGTAATAAAGAGCTTTAACAAATACTTTAATTACACTTAAAAAACGTAGCAATAAATTAGTAACAAAAACAATCTATATTCTAACTAATAAAATGTCAAACTAATTTACAATTATAATGTCACATTAATTAACCACTATAAATATGAATATTAATAATATATATATATAATATATAATATATATAAATAAACCTCATATTGCAATTTAATAATGCCTTGTGATGCAGCAAGAATGTTGTCAAGGCTTTCATAAGTATTTTAGTTACGCTTTAGAAGACTAAACAAAAACACTTTACCATCTAAGCAATATAATCTTAGATTAAATTAAGATATGAGTTTTTAACTTGACTATTTTTTGTTATTTAAAATTTATTTTTGAATATAAAAATAGATTGAGCATTTTGAAAAAAATTAATTTTATGAATTAAACTATTTAAACTTAAGTTTTTAAAAATCTCTGTCAAATTTTAATTAAAATTAATCAGAAAAATATATTATAAAAAATACCATTTGATCTATAATTTAAATACATTTAAAATAAATATAAATAATAAAAAATTATTTCCAAATAAATAATCATATATAAATCACTTTAAATTTTTATATTAAATATAAATCTAGTCCTAAATTAAATATATTATTATTCATCTATTCATGAATTTAAATTTAAAATAAATCTATGTTATATTAGAAAATATAAATACAAAAAGTATCGAGGTAAAATTAAGGTTAACTGCTTGCTAACAAGAAGACACAATGGCTATCTATATATTTATCAATCAGCCGACCTTATATAAACGCTAGTCCTTAGAATTGTATCATACCCTTGCGTACTCCATATTAATAGATTAATTTTATTACCATCGTAACAAATCAAAATTCAAACAATATTTGCAGTTGCCGTCATTAGCTATTTAGAAGAAAGGAAACCGAATAACGTTTCCTCTGGTTGCCCATTTCTTCGCAATTCAGGTGAAATTTCTGTATGCACAAAACAATTTGTGCTTTACTAGGATTAACACCATCAACAATCTCTAAGACACTTAAAATTTTGAAGTTTAATAACTATAACTTGGATTTACAAAAATACCTACCGGATTTTCTCTAAATATGACCGGAATTTCCATAACTTTCCATGCAACTCCACCAACTCGTTAGACTACGCGATTGCGGATTGCTTGGTCATTTAAGTTATAGAAAAGCTGAGGGGATGTTGTAATTGTAAAACGTTGTCAAATATAGGAATGATGTGGAATATATTAGACTTATATGTGTGTGTTTAATTAATTAATAATTTAAAATATTTTTAGGTAATTTTTGTGAATAAATTTTTTTAAAGCATATTGATATTTAGCTTTGTTGAATGATATATATTAATAAGAAGAATTGTGAAGGAAAGCAAGGGTTACAAAGGGTTAGGAGTGTCTTCAATTTATTTGTTAAAATTTAATATAATTTTTTTTTAAACACATATTTAAATGTTTAAATGTGTTTAAATTTCTGGATGTGTAAATTCTTTTTTAATGTATCAATGGATTTAAGCCCTTGAAAAAATATATATATTTATGAATCTATGAAATAAAATAGTTTAAACATGTAATTCCAACAAATTTTTGTTTTATTCAAAATTAACCTTTAATAATTGAGTCAAAAAGTAAACTAATAATTGGAATCCTAAAACAATAAAATAAACAAATGATTGTGCTCAAACTCTTTTTTAATGTATAAATGGATTCAACCCCTTGAATTTGTTTTTTTGAATCTATGAAATAAAATAGTTTAAACATACAATTCCAACAAATATTTGTTTTGTTTAAAATTAACCCTTAATAATAAGGTCAAAATGTAAATTAATACTTGGAATCCCTTGAGTTCTTTCAAACCATAGATGGGGACGCCTAGAGGTCTCTCCACGATGTGTTGAAGGCATATGTAGTGTGTGACAGTGAGGTGGGGTATACGCAGGGGATGAGATGCACAGAGGTCTCTCCACAATGTGTTGAAGGTGTATGTGGTGTATGACAGTGAGGTGGGGTATAAGCAGGGGATGAGTTTCATAGCAGGCGTGATTCTGTTGTACATGTCTAGGGAGAATGCATTCTGGGTGATGTTTGTGCTACTCAAAAGCAGAGTGAATACTCCATTGAGAGGGCTATACCTGGAAGGTTTGCCTCTACTCAACAAATGCCTATTTGACTTTGAAACACTTGCAAAGGAGAAACTACTAGAGTTAGGCAAACATTTTGAGGAGCAAATGATCATGCCATCTATGTATGCAAGCAATTGGTTCTTGACAGTTTTCCTTGCAGATTCACTTTTTCCACTAATTGTTCGTATATGTGATGTTTTTGTTTTCGAGGGTGTGAAGATTGTTTTTCAAGTGAATATGGTAATGCTGAATTTCTTTCAAGACGATTTGTTGAAATTACCATTTGAGGATCTCATAATGGCTCTCCGAGAGTTTCCATGCAGGATTTGAATCAAGACATCCTATTGCGAATGGCTGGGTCATTTAAGGTATAGAAAAGCTGCGGCGATGTTGTAATTATAAAATGTTACGAAATATATGAATGATGTAGAATATATTAGACAAAAATCGAGACAGCCTATTGCAAATTGCTTGGTCATTTAAGGTATAGAAAAGCTGAGGCGATGTTCTAATTTTAAAATGTTTCCAAATATAAGAATGATGTAGAATATATTAGACTTAAAGTTCTCTCTCTCTCTATCTCTCTCTCTCGATATATATATATATATATGAGATACATTTATATGTTTAAATGATTAATAATTTGAAATAATTTTAGGCAACTTTTCTGAATAATTTTTTTTTTGAAGCATATTGATATTTAGCTTTGTTGAATGATATTTATTAATAAGAATAATTTTGAAGGAAAGAAAGGGTTAGTAAATGCATACCTTCGAATTCCATCAATCGTCCTACAATATTGACTCCAACTAAATCTTTCCAAGTTCCTCCAAGTAAATCTTTCGAAGTTCAATAAAATTCAAAAAACAATGATAACGTTCGCTAAATGAAATCCAATGCTTACAAGAAGTGTTCTGCCTTTTCGAGAACACTCGCCATAGAACTGACTTTAATGTGTCATTTTTCCGATTTCTGCTATCTCCGTCTCTCCATATTAAGACACTGAAGGCAAATCATTCAAATGAGTTTTGAGTAGTTAAATTTTAAGTTAATTATTGCTAACTATTAATTGATTATTAACTTAAAATTTTTATTAACTATTAACTGACTAACAATCTAATCGTTGATTTTTGTTCAATCATCTAACATTAAATCTGAAGGCGCATAATGGTGCAAGGTGGCACTGAGGGGAGTTGTTTTGAAAGGGGAACATCTTATGGTGTAATTATTATTTAATTTTTTATTAATATATTTTTAAAATAAATTAGTTATCCAGTTGAAAAATGAAAATATAAATAATATCTATTTTATTTGCTTTTTAATCATTTGAAAATGTTGAAAATTTGTTCTAGAAAAAAAAAATTAATAAAACAAAACAAGACAAACAAAAAAACAGAAAACAAAACAAAAAAAAAAAAAAAAAAACAAAAACAAAAAACAAAAAACAAAACAAAAACAAACAAAAAAAAAAAGAAAAAAGAAAACAAAACAAACAAAACAAAACAAACAAACAAACCAAAAACCTAACAAAACAAACAAACAAAACAAAACAAAAACAAAAACAAAAACAAACAAACAAACAAAACAAAACAAAAACAAAAACAAAAACAAACAAACAAACAAACCTTATTTCATCGACACATGTTGAAAATTTACCCTCGAAAAAAAATGTTATTCGAGCATAACACTTTTCGTTTTTAGCACTATTTTTCATGTTTTTTTGGGGTTTTTTTTTGCAAGAGTTCATGTTTGGAGTTTATAGTTCTCGTTTCAAAGTTTACATTGGTCACTGTTTAGCATACATAAAAGAAATGGTAGTGGGTGTCGCTACCTCTAGTATCCTTAATAGTTTTTTGCCTAAAGTAATGATAACAATCTCATTTTTGGACTCATACATAACATGACACTTCCACAAGTATGACAAGGCTAATAAAACATAACAAACTTCGATGGGAGCGACATCACATAGTACACTACTTCATGTCGTAGGGAAGGTGATACTACTGACTAATGTAAAGATATTTCCCTTGGTGGAGCCACCCAATGGTGTATGGCTGCTAGTGTGATGTGGTTAGTAGGCCAAACTACTTAACGACCTCTGTTGAGATGACGTTATTTTGGCTCTCGCTATCATCAGTGAACTATAGTCGGAAGCACTTCACCAACATTTGTGAGTGGAAGAGATTCTACCCGTCATCTACATCTTCGGCCTTAATCTTCTAGACCTTGGTGGTGGCAACGGTGGCATTAGGTTTTGCATCAATAATTTGTTTCCCCTTGTCAAGTTCTAGCTCAAAGTTGGAACATGCATTTAAGTCTAAATCTTTAAGATCAACTACCAATGACATCTTAGAATGCCACTCATTTGTGTTGTAAGTGGGGTTTTTGTGGAACTATGGATGTCATTATAAGGTTTTGTATACCATAGTTGAATCTTGTGGTTTTTGTAATGATCTCAAGAAGAAAATTATCTAAGCCTAAAACATGATTTTGGAGCTCATGCATGGTGTGCTGAACTACGATATATATTAAACCGTAATATAATCACTATAAATGGAATAGCTATCCCATTAGTGTAATATGGATGTCATTAAGAAGTTTTATATACCATAGTGGACTCTTTTGGCTTTTGTAATGATCTCAAGTAGAAAATTATATAAGTCTAAAACATGATTTTGGCCCATGCAACATGCATGGTGTCATAAGCCCTCCAACCATAAGATAGAAACCGTAAAGGGAATCACTATCCTATTAGTGTAATATAAATGTTATTATAAGGTTTTGTATACGATAATCAATTATGGTTTAAAGCTAAAAAATACCATAAAATATAAAACTTTAATCACCATGCATAATATCATAAACCACCATATATCATAAACCACCCTATATATCTTATAGAGAGAATCTTTTTCCACGAATAGAATTTCAGAACCATTACAATATTTTTTTAAACAATAATAACTATTCATGATCTAAAGGAGACCACGCGTAGTGGTCTTCAACAATCCTCTTAAATATCATGAACTATACATAAGGACATTTCTCATAAATTTTAATAATGTAGAAAACAAATTTTGGCATGTTTACACATGGGGTTTAGAATATTAGTCACAATTTAAGATGGAAACACATTTTTTACAATATAAAATATTAAAATTTTTGAAAATAAATACTTATTCAATGAGTGTAACACATAATTCATTATAAAATTGTAAAATATATTCAATATTAACGAATTTTATGTTTGTGGACATGGTTTGAGAATAAAAATAAGCATTTTATAATTTAAAATATAAATTTTCTATAGGTTTATATATATGAATTTTAAATAGAAAGAGATTTGTTGACATTCTTTTAATTGAGGATCTAGATTGATTCTCAAGGGAATATGCTCACCATATATTTCTTATTAATATTTATCAACAATGTAGCCTCTTACAAAGTATTTCAGATTGCATTGAGTAAAGATATCTAAAGAAATAAGAGAAATTTGTTAATTGTAAACTGGAAACAAAAATAATATGCATAAAAATTACCAAACAAATATAATAAAAATTATAACAATTTCAAATTTAATAAAAATTAATTCAATCTCATTTAAAATTAAACATTCAATTTTATATATACACCACTATCTCATAAAAATAAAATCCAAATTTAACAATCACCTCTTAATTCACTTACAATTAACTCTTAAATATTATAATAATGATTAGAACTTAACTTTATATATTCTAAGAACATTATTAGAACTTTAAGTCTTACCGGTAATAAAGAGCTTTAACAAATATTTTAGTTACACTTTAAACAAAACATAGCAATGAATTAGTGACCAAAAACAATATATGATCTAACCAATAAAATGTCACAGTAACTTACAATTATAATGTCACATTAACTAACAACTATGAATATAAATATAAATAATATAATAATTAATATATATGTATATAGATATAAACATCAGTATTGCAATTAATGAATCATTCTATATAAGCACTAAGTAACCAACTTTACCAAAAGCCTTAACAAATATCTTAGTTACATTTAAAAAAAATGTACCAATAAGTTAACAAAAACACTTTATGGTCAAAGCAATATAATGATAGATGAATGTATACATATAAGTATTTCATTCATTGAGTTTTTGTTATTTAAAATGTATTTTTTAATATAAAATGGAATGAGTATCTTGAAAAAAATATAAAACATTTAATTTGAATTTTATAGATTAAACAACTTAAACTTATATTTTTGAAAATCTATACTAAATTTTAATTAAAATT